>CABFPE010000544.1:159784-175487 GCA_900660155.1 Hofstenia miamia | reverse complement strand
TATATATATATATATATATATTAATATATATATATATGAATATATTTGAATGTATGAATTATTGGAAGCCTAAAATTATTACACAAATGCACTCCGCATTGTGGATATATCAAGGCCTCAGGAAGATGAATTCAAATTATAGGAATAAATCGGCCTTGGGTGGTTCAATCGGTGATCGATGAAAGCACAGGTGCGTCGAACGGGTCAGTGAAAGTATCATTAGTATCTATGATTTCTAGTAATCATGATCCGCTTGAAACTAAGTTTGGAAAAGAAATAATAGGCTTAGAAAACAACATGTTTCTAAGATTTCATTGCTAATATTAAAAGTAAGTTCGATGATACACCAAGCAAAATCGCAATTGCTAGTTGAGACTTTATCCTTAAATATACATATATTTGTAAGCTGAACAACGAATGATTCATGCGATCGTTGGAAAACTCTAACTTTGTTGCTGTCGCATAGCATTTACATTCAAATTTTGAATTATATTTAATCAAATTTTATTAATATTACTTTCCTATTAGTAGTACTAAAGTTTGAACCACTTTTGTAACTTCCCCACTTCATTCCAGCTTAGCTAAAAAAGTAGTCATAGATGTACGAAGATAATCCATGTTTGTTGTTTAACTCCAACACATATCTAGTAATAGGAAACCATGCGAAGGACAAAAGCAACGGTGAAGACAATTTTACTATTCTTTTTAATGTAATGAATGACCTCGCATTTACAGTTCCAAAGAACTTTATTGCTTCAATGGCCTGATGCATATTTGTTTTTTTAAACTCATAAACCTTTGACAGAATATTTTTTGAATTAAGCTTTTCAAGAATTGCAATCTGGCGAATCACTCTTTGATTTACCTCGCAAATTTCCGCAGCCTCTTCGTTGGATATGTTTTCAAGGACATCATTTGATAATGGATTTGAATGCATATCTGTTACATAATCCTTTACTAGGTTTACTGAGCTTTCACAATTTGATATATACTTCTCGATTTGTCTAATTTGTTCTTCAACATTAAATCGCAAGTCACTCATCAATGCCTCGTTCTTAAGTTTGACTTCTTCTTTCATTACATCAAATGCTTCTGTAATCTTCTGCAACTGGGCTCCATAGTTATCATGTAGTTGAGACTTTTCTTTACGCAATTGTTCCATTTTCTTTGATGTATTGTAAGCGATTAATTTTGCTTTATGTCGTTGAACATCTATCTTTTTTAGAACCATTTTGAGGTGGGATCCTCTGCATTCATCGCATACCAGCTTTGAGCAATGAAAGCATAGTGTCTGATTTTCTGATTTCGTACAATTAGAGCAGGGGCCTTTCTCACGATTAAAAGTAGTTTTTACATCACCTGAAGCGTCCATTATTAGTTTTTTCTAAGTGTTCCCACCAAACAACCACACAAAATCATTAACAAATAGTGTTTACGAATTGAATAAAACGCCATAAGTATAAATTTTTATTTCTATAGACGATATTCTTTGCGAATTTGAAAATGATTTTATTATAAGTATTTCAGAAACTTGGTTGTCAGAGAATAAATCTTGGTCTTATCATACTTATGAACTGTACAGGCGTGATTGGGGGGGGCTAATAATCTTCATTAATAAAGGGAGAAGAGTACTATATTTAATACCTAAGATATTAAATTTCGTACATTACTTAATGATATTAATAAAGAAATTTCGTCAAATTTGAAAAGTTTTTGGAAAGGGAACATACATAACCATGCAAAAAATTAATCTATAAAAAACAACTTCCAATATTTCTTAGAGTCCAAAACAATTGCAAAACGAGTTACATTGTGCATTATCAGAAGACAAAGATATTGTTAGTTCAAGATAGATGCTAGTGATTAAAAGTAGATTAAAGTCTATTGTACAATTTCACTACAATCATATCTATAAATAAATGTACAAACAGGTTCTCATGGTAAACCTGAGAACGCAGCATGACACACGACGGTGTGATTTCAGGGTAAACAACCAATCACCAACAACCTTTCTTTCCTAAATTAGTGTGAAACATAAGGTCCAAAAATTGGGGTTTTTACCTTTCGCGTACAAGTCTTTTAGTAATGTTTTCTCTTGTTTTGTGCAGCAGTGATAGTTTTGTCTTCATTGTCGTTCTCCATTCTTACTTCTTCCTCAAAGTCATCGTAATATTTTAATTGTGAATGTTTCAGTTTCTGTAGTCATTTAAGCTGCTGTCGATTTCTTCTAATAATAATTCCAGCCGGCAATTTTACTTAGAACGATCGGGGTGTTTCTGCCACTCCTGATACAATTCCTTTTGTTTTTCTACCGCTCAAAACAATCACCTCTTCACCAATATGAAGTGAGGGTGGAAGACGTGCTCCCCTGTCGTACAATTTTCTTTGTTGCCTCTGCATCTCTTCATTAATGTGAACAACTCGCTTCCTGCTAATTATTTTTAGGTTTAGCTTCTTTAAGGACAATGGTATTTTCGTTCGTAGGTAACGATCATGGAGTAACTGTGAGGGCGTAGTTCAGTTCCGGAGATTGGGAAGCTAATGTGTAAAAGTAGTCCATAGTACGGATCTGTGCATCGCTTTAAGATCTTTTTTACTAAGTGCACCGATTTTTCAGCCATTCCATTGGATCTAGGATAATGTGGACTGGAGGGCTTAGTTTTATCCCATAGTCTTGGCAAAACTTTATCATTTCTCTGGACGCCGCTGGATTATTATCTGCAATCATTATCGCTGGTATTCCTAGAGTTGAAAAGATGGACTTCAGGTGATTAATAATTGACCGGACACATTTTGATTGTAAATTTTACAGAACAATGAATCTAGAGTAGTAATCAACTTCCACTATGTAATCAGCTTCTTTGAAACTAAACAAATCAAATGATATTTTATTCCAGGGAATGCTTGGTCTTCTATGTGCTATCATCAGTTGCTTTCTGGGGGTGGAAGCGTCTTCATTACATCGTCAATATGTTTCTATGTGATGTTTTATATCATCAGACATTTCAGGCCAAAAATACAATGATCTTGCTATCGATATAGTTTTATCATATCTACTATGTGCTTCCATGTAGTTTTTCTTTGATTATATCCGTTAACTCTGGAGGAATTATATTGCGATGATTGCTCATGAGGACACCGTCTACTTGGTGGATTTCTTCCATTAATTTTAACAATAGAGATTGCTTAAAAGTCCTTCCTGGCCAACCTTCTTGAATGCATTGGCGTAGAATTTGGAAATCGTGATTCTTTTCAATCGTTTTCTTCAGGAGGTGTTGTAAGTCTCTAGTAAGAGAATCTTCGATTTCTTTAGACAGCTTATGCACAGCCCAAGCAATTTCATCGTTTGTTGTTTCATTTTCATTTTGAATGCACTTAGGGAGCTCCAGTCTTGAAATGGTGTCTGCAGCATACATGTATTTTCCAGGGACATATTTTACTTGGATATCAAGATACATCTGAAGTTCTAGCATTAATCTTTGTACACGTGGGGGAGTTAGATGTATCGGTCTTTTGTGAAGGCTTTCTAGAGGCTTAGGATCTGTGTGTATGATTATGTGTAGTCCATAGATGTATTGGTGGAATTTTTTACACCCAAACATGATTGCCAAAAGTTCTTTCTCGATTTGTGAATAGTTAATTTCACTGGAGGTTAATGCATGCGCAGCAAAACCACATGGTTTTCCGTCTTGTAAAAGACATGCTCCTAAGCCGAATTGTGATGCATCTACTTTCAATGTCGTTGTTTTGATATTTCGATCAAAATGCTTCAATACTGGTTGCGTGCAAAGCACCTTTTTTATATTCTCAATTGCTTTTGTATGTTCAATTTCCCATTTCCACTCATTGTCAGATTTTAGCAACTGCCGCAAAGAATACATCATCTCAGATAGGTTTGGCAAAAAGGAACATAAGAAGTTTACCATTCCCAGAAATCTTTATTATTCCTTCTTTGTTGAAGGAAGTGGCATTTCATTAATTATACTTTAGTTTTCTCGGGATCAGAACGGAAATCCTTCACGGTTAATGACAAATCCCATATACTTGACAGAGTCTTTTTTATATTGAAACTTTTTAAAGTTAAACTTAATGTAGTTTTCTTTTGCTCTTTTGAGTATGGCTACTACTGTGTTATCGTGTGCTACTTCATCTTCTGTGGCAATGCATATATCATCATGTATGACGATTACATTTGGCATGTCTCCAAATATGCTATCAACCATTTGTTGAGCTTTATCGGATGCTGATGTTAATCCATTAGGTAGCCTTTTCCAATAGAATCGCCCGAAAGGAGCATTGAGTGCACATATCTTTGATGAACACTTGCTCAATTTTATGTGCCAAAGTGCGTCAGATAAGTCAATTACACTGAAAAGCAATTTTTCGTTGAAGAATGATCTCATTTGCGCATTTATTGGTGGATTATGGGGTTCTCGTATAATTGCAGAATTCAATTCTTTTGCATCAAGAGTAAGTCTTAGATGTCCAGATTTCTTCTCAGCTATTACCAAGCTTCCTAACCATTCTGCAGCATTTGTTACGTTTTTAAATTCGTTGTACAACTTCTTCAATGTTAATGGTCTGGAGAGGTGAGTGTGTCCTTTGCTATTTACATCTTTCCGGACGTGATCTGAAAATCCTGTTTGTTTACTACGCCAATTATATTATCCTGTACAAAGTTAACTTTTAACAATTCATACTGTAATGACGTAGACAGACCGATTACTGGAGTCAAATTTTCTGAACACATATTGAATTTTACATTTCTTGTCATATTGTTTTTTCCCATCGTCACAGGTAATGACCATGACACTTTTACAGCATTTTGATTTCCACCGTAACCAGTTAAACGACAATTCACTCTTTGTATCTGTTTATTGTTTACTCCTAAGCTTTTGAGGTCTTTATATGAAAGCACATTGCACTGTGCACCTGAGTCAATTTTCAACCGGATTCTTCATTTGTTAATTATAGCTAATGTTTCAATTGGTTTTTGGTGGATACTCGTCTATCCTATGAGTTGTCAACATATCACAATCATATGAACTTTCTGCTTCGTCTGATGAATCGCTGTATTTGTCTTGAAGGTCGCTTACTCTGTTTACAGCTCAGATGGGTTTCTGTGGTTTAAATTTACAAACTACCACATTTGTTGTAATCACGTCCTACAGTCGGGCAATTATTTCTTATATGAGTACGTCCACATTTTTCACAATTAATGTTTTGAGACATTTGCATTTCAGGAGGTGTTAATTTCTGTGTTTTTCCAATAAATCTTTTCTGTCTGATAAAGTCGATTTCGTCTGTTTCATGTTTAACGTTTGTAAAGAGATTTTGTAGATCGGGAGAAATTGACAAAATTTGAGAAGCAGTTCTTCTGCACACTTGCAAATCTTAACGGCCTTTTGCAAATCTAAACTTGGTTTTCTCAATAGTCTTTGATGGAGATTTCCATCGGGTAATGTGATGATAATTTGGCAGCGTATTTGAGATTCTGAAAATTGCCATTTCGAACAAGACTACAAAGCTTATTGACGAATGCTTTCTTGTCCTTTTTTAGTGAGAATTTGAATCTATCAAAAGTTTCGTTTTTTGTCCGGATGAAATATTTCTCAAACTTTTTAATTACTACATTGAAATTGGCTTTGTCTTCACCAGGAGCTCATAAAAAATAGTCAAAAATGTCGTTACAAAGGGGACCAATTGTTCTTAATAGAAGACCAACCTTTACGGAGTGAGATTTCGTATCCAGTTCTGTCTCTTGGAGAAAGAGTTGAAAATCGCGATGGCAACATGTCACTCATCCGCTATATTAGATGCGTCAAGAATTAAAGGATTTGGTTTAAAAAATTCGTACTCTTTCACTATGTTAGTTCAAGATAGATGCTAGTGATTAAAAGTATATTAAAGTCTATTGTTCAATTTCATTACAATCATATACATATATATATATATATATATATATATATATATATATATATATAAATGATGTTTTGCACAATTCTGTTTCTTTACCCAGCCTCTATCTTTATCTGTTCAAAAGAGTCCCAAGTCCAGTTCATAGCATTCAGTTTTTGTGCAATCATTTCTTATATCATTTCAAGAAAGGCCCAACTCCAGGAGTTGGGCCTTTCTTGAAATGATATTGCGCCATCTATTTTTTCGCGGAATTATGGCTGAAATATTAAGTGGTGCAAACGACGAAATTAGAGGTAAAAAGAGAAGAAATGAAAGCAAATGGAAGAAGAATGAAGATAAAAGGTTACGTGTGGAAGGAAAGGCATTCGTTTCGTCAAATTTGGATGAAGGGCCCCTGGTGAGTTTCAGAAGCCAATCATCAAAGGACTGTAGAAGGGGTCCAGGGGGAAAGCCTCCAGAAAATGTGCGTTTCTTATGCTTTTGGTGTACCTGTAAGTAATTAGAAGTATTTTTTGTTTAGGACTTCAAAATTGGGGACAGAAAGGTGGTTTTGCTCCCACTTTTCAAAGTAGAGGGAGATCACCCCCTCTGCCCCCTTTTCCTATGCCTATGTAGTTATGTTGTATCTATTATTATCTGCTTTTTGGAAGGTTTATCTGATATTCTTCTTGTACTATGCAATTTTGGTCATACCAATTTTGCCTTCCTAAAATTTAAATTTTTCGCCTTTTGTGAGATCATGACAAAACCTAATAAAAGTAATAATTCTTGTAAAATGTTAAGTTCTTTTATACCTTATGGTTATTTAATATGTTTAATCAAGAAATAAATGTAAAATATACATTATTAACTTTGATTTCTTTGTTTTTGTGTGTTTTTTAAAGCAAAAATGCCGTATGACTTCAAGAAGGGCCCAACTCCGAATAGTTCAATGACCTGAAAAATGACCTTCAATTGGCTTTTATTAAAATAATATATTTAATTAAATAGCTGGATCTCATCTTAACTTCCATACCTGATTTCATGCCAATAGGATGTTAATTGTCATTTTTAAAACGTTTTTCTCATTTTTCTCCATAAAAGTTTCCTCGGAGTTGGGCCCTTTTTGAACTGATGTCTTCATATATATGTACAAACAAGTTCTCATGTTAAAACTGAGAACGCAGCACAGAATGCGACGATGTGATTTCAAGGTACACAGCCAATCACCAACAGATATCATACTAATGATCTACTGGAAGACAAACAATTTCAAGAAATCTGAATGAAGTAACATTTGTATTTTCCTCAGCACTTTTAAGCTACGAATGACAAAAACAATGATATCATCCCTTAAGTTCTACGTGTAGTTAATTAATCAATTTTGTTATGTTCTATCAGAAAATGGCTCAAATTTTTAGTACTTAACATCATCTCATTGCATCACGTTTATTATTTCTAAAAAGTTCACACCTTCAAAAATACCGCGGATATCACTTGGTAATACATCCATAAATTTGAGACATGAAAAAATCTTAAGATTTCCGTTTCCTTAGAAAATGTGTTTGAATATATAATATAATAGGTACTAACTTGGTGATGGAAAAATTATTCAGATTACTTAATGGGATTTCTATTACCACTAATTTAAAGTGCTTTGTCATCAATTTCAACAGTTTTATCAAAGCTTGTTATAGAAATATTGAAAGCCTTTTACAGAGGTACATTTTTGATAAAGGTTTGAGCTAAAAATACAGATATGATTTTTCAAAGAGAAATCAGATTTTTGTAAAAGCATAGAAATTCATTCCATGCCTAGTATTCAAATAATAGGGTGAAGGTCAAATATCAATTGGGACGAAAATCACTCTCAAGTATGTAGCTTTATGAGGAAAAACTTTGTGAGCCCCGTGTGCAAACTCAGAGGTCGTCACGAATTAAAGAAGAAAAAGAAGGAAACAATTCTCTATCTTATGTTTTTTCAGGATATACAAATTTTAATTAGCTCCAGAATTGTGAGGTCCTAAAATTTTTTGAGGAAAAATTCTTAGTGGACTAGGGTGAATCTCATTTCCATCGTTTTTTTCCAGAAAGGAAAATTCTAGATAACTTAAAACACGACTACTCTTAAACAAGAAAGCCAAAAGGTGTTTTTCTGAAATCTCACAATGAGTCTAACCACAAAATCAATATATTTTTTTCAAAAATGGATAAAACATTAAACCGTATTTTTATTGTGGTTTAAAAAAATCAAAATTGTGATTAGCTGAAGGTTCACGGCAGGTCTTCATCACTTGAAATTTAGTTTTATCTATTTTCTCAAATGTGTCAATATCTTTTTTAAAAAAATTCATAGACATTTTGTCAGAAAATTTTTGTTTCATATTTAGCTGGTTATATTTCCCATGATATATTTTTGTTATAACTTGAGTAGCGCAGACTCATAAAGGTATTGTGCAGTACAATTTGTATCACAGGTAGAAAAATCGGGGACTTATCAAACACTTAGTATTAGATATTTGAAACAACCGTGCTTAATGCGTTGAGGTGACTTCTTTTACAAATGTTAATTACATAAATTATATAAATCAATACAATAATGGACGCCTAATAAAATATTCGGAGATACCCATATATTTTCTGGCAACCAATCTCTGGAAGTTATGTACGTATTTTCACAGTATGCATATACTAAATATTAATTGAGAGAAAACGATATTCCTTAAGCTAAGTCGCAATAGACGAGTGGAACTTTCACTCATTCAAATTTAAAAACGTTTAAATTCGTCTAGTGGGAGGCTTTAATTTCTACGCATTAATGGTGATGTCGAGACAAATAAACTTAATCGTGAAAACCAGTGCTATGGATTTAAAAACCTTAAACAATGTTATTCAAAAATTGTCATTTTCAATTGTTATGTAAATATTTTATGAATTAGTTTTGACCCACTTCAATAACGGAAATGTCCTAGATATTTTTAAGTGTGAATTATTATTGAAAAATTTACAAAAATCAAATTCACTGTATTTTACACTTTTGTGAAAATTGATACTGAAAAGTGAAATATAATCCTTTCCACAACTGTATATTCAAAGAAACTTTGAAATGTATAATATTTTGATTACGTTTTTAAAGATGGCATTACCGAAATTAGTTTACAAACAAAGCATACTTGCGTAAGAAAATCATACAAAATTTCATTATTAATAGAGTCATTCAATCTACTAATAATCTACAACTGTTCAATAATAATTTAAAATCCTTAATACTGAGAAAGAAATTTTGAGTGGGAAGAGCTTGAAGAGGCTCTAAAGATTAAAACAAGAATATACAATAACTTCAGTTAATGCCCATGCTCTGAATGACTGCTTGTGAATTTGCTTCAAATATCTACACAAATTTCTCTCCATGTCCACTAGGAAATCTTAAGAAATGGACAGAGATATTGTTAAACGTCCTTGAATGTCATTTTGAATAGTTATACAAACATGTACTGCTATGTGTAAAGACCTTGAAAAGATTAACTATTCTTCATTGAAAAGTTCAATTTTTAAAAAAGAATTCCTAAAGGTAAGCATAAGACTTAGAGCCCAAGGGATTGACAATGAATTTTAACTCATGCTTTACATGCAGATAGACCTCCAAACCCATTAAGTCGCTGGAAGTCATGGCGCCTGCAATCGGAGATTTCTCACTAGTGGTACTTTTACGTAACAAACCGATTTGTCCGGATTTTGAACAATTTATTAAAACCTGTTAATAAACATTGAAAGTTTTTTACACTGACACAATCTCTAGAGTAGGGCAACTAAATGTGCTAAAAAAATATGCTTATGCCTGAATTAAAAATTTTTTCAATGACAAATCCGATTTTTATAAAAATTTTCAAAATTATTTCCATAACTAGTGTTCAGATAATGAGGCGGTCTAATGTCAATGGGAAAAACAACTACCCTGAAATGTGTTGTTTTTGAAGACAATCTGTGTGAGTCCAGCCCACTCGCGCCACAGGCGCCTTCGCAGATTTTGGGAAATTCCTAGTGAAAATTGGCTTAGTATGTAAAATTTGAGAAAATTTTATATAATTGTTTCTTCAATGATTTATAGAGAGGCGCACCTAAACGGCACAGAGCCAGTTCGCCAAATTCACACAAAAAAGAACAAAGAACCAATTCTCTATACTGTGGTATTTTTAGATTTTAAATATCTTCATTAGTTCGTGAGTTAAAAACGTTTAAATATTCTTTGTATAAGTCATCACACATTTTGAAAAATCCCTAATGGAAATAAGGCTAAGAGTGGCCTAGATCTTAGTAAAATTATTATTTCGGTACGAATGCGTTATTTATTTTAGAAATAATTTGACGTCGTGCTACTCTGTAGTCTAAATCAATCTCAATAGCATGACATGACGTTCATAAATGTACATGTAGAACCTGCCTTTTATCACACTCAATTTCGTTAGGTCAAAATAACAATATGAAAGTGAATCTTCATTTCTATGACAACTTTAATAGACAACGTTAAGTTTATAGTAGGATAGTCTTTCGACATTTTGACCCAATTCAGTAAGCCTCTATTCTGCATCACAATAGGCTTAACAGTATAAGAGAAGATGTCACAAGCACTCATTTTTATATTGATAAATTATGAATGGCAATTGAACATTGAATGTCATCTTGGGTCAAATTCAAGTGTGGGTTAAGCATCTTCATAAATTTCTAGGCTTCTTGGCATTGAATAAAAAACCCAAATTAAAAATCCTTTGTTTTTTGCATTTCAAGCACTTTTAAAATTATCCAATCAAACTCCAAAGATTAAATATATAAATTAAGTCTACCATTATTTAAAATTTGGTGTAAAATTTAAGAAACAAGACAGAATATCTTGTAACAATTTACTGGCGGTGGTTTTGTATACCACAATACATTTATGTGCATATTTTTATTAGAAATATAAAATTCCTGATAGCAGGGTGTGAGAAGTTGGCACAGAATGAGTATAAGTTCAGGCATGACAAGGTGGGAAGAATGGTACACTGGAGTTTGAGCAGGCAGCATGGGTTAGAAGCAGGAGACAAGTGGTATGAGCACAAGCCACAGGGCGTCATAGAAAATGAGAAGGTTAAGATACTGTGGGACTTCAACATACAGACGAGCAAAGTGATAGAAGCACGGAGGCCAAACATAGTAGTAGTAGATAAAGAGAAAAGATTGGGAACGGTGATAGACATAGCAGTACCAAATGACAGGAATGTAGAAAGCAAGGAGAAAGAGAAGATAGACAAGTATAGAGAGTTGGCAGAGGAAATAGAAAGGCTGTGGATATTGAAAAGGTTAAAGTAGTTCAGGTAGTAGTAGGAGCACTAGGAGCAGTAAGTAAGAAGCATAAGAAATACTTGGAGGAGTTGGAAGTACCAAAGTGGGGAGCCGTGGTGCACAGAAGGCAACATTGTTAGGAACAGCTAGAGTCCTGAGGAAAGCTCTCAGACTCCCTGAAAACTGGTGTGTTCCCCAAGCTGAAAGGAATACCAGCTTAGATGGAAGCAGGTTTGGTTGACCGGTATTAACCGGTACCGGTTGGGTTGGGTCGAAAATTTCGTGAAACCGGTGGATCGGTTTTTTTAAGTCCTCCAAAAACCGTGGCTGTCTGTAAGACAGAATTTATATCTCCGTTTCAAGGAAAGTAAAAAGGATTTTTACTAATATATTATAAGAAAAAAGTTGTGTCACGATGAAGTCGTCTAATGCATTCATTTCGCATATTTGCTTTTACCACTAGTAGAGAGAGCAGTGAATAATGAATGACACTATAACAGCGAGCGTGTAGAGTGTGGAAAAGGAAACCCATCCTCATCTACTAGGTAAGATAAATCAATCCCACTTTTTTTGAATACAGATTCACTCTTGTTGATTGCGGTTGAATGTGGCTCCACATTTTCTAGCAAGGGGGCTATGCCAGTCTCGACCCCAGACCCCCTTCTTTGAAAACGCCCTGGTTCGTTGTAACTGTTCTGCTAGTAAAATATGGTCTTAAAAAAATTTCAGTAGAAAAAATTGCTAGTTTTTTTGGCATCCCTGCTTTATTTTTGCTCGACCAGTACAGGTTAAATTTTTAGCTTCAATAACCGGTTCAACCGGTAACCCAACCGGTTTGGAAATAAAACCAGTTGGGTTGGGTTGTTAAAAATGTCGACCGGTTCCATCTATGAATACCAGCATAAAGCTGTGAGAAGTAAGAATAATAACAATAACAATATACATTTTGAAAAGTCAATATCAAAAACATATGTACACTGACTGCAATGAATATGCAGAGAGCTGCAAACAAATACATATGAACTATTATCTAAATGAATCCAAGCTATTGTTGTTAAAGGCAGTAATGGTGATACAAGTTAATTGCAAATATTCCATCAAATGGAAAATTGAAAATTAAGTATATCCTATTTAAAATGTCCATTATGTATATATTGAGGATCTAGATTTTTTAAATATGGGGATAGGCATTTTTTGAGAAATTCTCCAATTAGACATGATATTTAGTATGTTGCATATATGCAATAGGTTCGTTCATTATATCTGCACTATAAATGCTAATGAGATTGCATTATATTAAATATTAGTAATGAAATTGATGATTTGAAACTAATTGTTACATGTTAAGAAATATATCTATATTCTTGAAAATTGAAAATTCAATATAATGGGAAAATTTCAAATTACTTAATTAGCTGTTTACTTCGATGGTTTACTTGATGGCATATTATTATATATTTACTAACAAACATAATTTTGCTATAGCTTCTTATGCCATAAATATTCGGCAAAATTATTATTATGTCATACGATTATTATTTAAACAAGAGTAAAATTTAAAGGCATGCAAATATACAACAATTAAGGGAAATAAAAGATCATTTAGATTTTTCTTAAATACTTATTGAACATCTTTATGAATGGGCATTTCTGAAACGGAATGAAAACTTAATCCAACTCTGACTTTCTTCATGAAACGATGCCAGATTTTGGGAGAAGTATAAGTGGGCCTAAGCTTTTTGAATTTAGCATGGACTAGATCATTGTCTGAAGGCTTGGTTCCACTGCTAAGGTTGGTGTGATGCAATCCATTCCTGGCTCTTCTCTCTCCAATTTGAATCTGCGGCTCGTCATTGTTTGAGAGTTCTTCTTGGCAGAAATCATTAATGTCGTACGATATGTCGGAAACTGTTCTGGAGGAACGCACCTTTCTACCATATTCATCTTAAAAGTAAACATAATCGCAACTTTGATCAGAATTTGACTGCATTCCATAATCTATATCATTCAGAATTGGATCAATGTAGATATCAACATCACCAGGAAATATTCCATGAATTTCCTCAGTACGATTATACACTAGATGATCAAAAAATGTTTCATAGTTGTCAATAAATGTAGACTGTGATGTGCAAGTTTCGCTGAAGTAATCGAATCTCGTTTCATTAATTGTCCACCTTTTGCTACAATAATTGCCCGGACATGTTTGTTGGAATGCAAAAGGATAACTACCGTTTTCATTTGCCAAGTACAAAGAAAAGTTTCCCGCTTCTTGCTCATAGCCATCATCTGAAACAAAGTCATACAAATCGAAATGAAACCACTTGTTGTGTGCAAGTTTTGTGCAAACTTCACAATTTCCAAGCCCCGCAAATATAGGAAGAAAGAAGAAGAATGACAACTGTATCATTTGAAAATTTAGTAGCAATTAAAATTTTTTTAAATTCGACATTCAACACATATGTCATAAAAAATGTAACTACCTAACCTCAAAATGCCTTCAGCTGTTAACCAATTGATTCTGTTGTGAATTGGTTTGTAGTGGATGGCTTTATTGCTTTTTATGGAAACATGTTGTTTCCCTGAGGCGACATGACTTTTGACATTGAGCATTGCACTTGGGCTAGATTTCGACTTACTGATTGCATGCATCTGAATTATGTGTAATATTTTAATGAATTTTCAAAAAATAGAAATTTTCATCTAACAGTTTAAGACTTTCAACTATTTTAGGTACATCAATACTCTTTTAGACTATTACTCAAACAATTTATTATTCAAAGATTTACAACAATAATAAGTTAGCACCATGAACATGATTTACATATTACCTCATTCAGGTGACAGCATTCTGAAATTTTGACTTTATTCAAAGTTAACTCCCAAATATCGAGCTGCAATCACAACAGGTATTGTGTCACCATCAATATACTAATGATATTAATCTACTTCGAGCTTTCTACTCGCTTGTAGCATTAAAAACTGCGTTTTATTTGCATTTAAAGTTAACTTAACTCAACTAGAATTTGATATTTCGTTACTCAACAATTTTATTGCTGTGTGTACAGAAGCATTCATTGAAAAAATGCAGACATCATCTGCATACTGAAACAGCTTACATTCACTGATGGGATCATTTAGGTCTTTAATAAATAAAGTAAATCATAGTTGTCCTTGCAATCAATATTAATAATGATATTAATCTACTTCGAGCTTTCTACTCGCTTGTAGCATTAAAAACTGCGTTTTATTTGCAATAAAAGTTAACTTATTTTTCTCGAACTAGACTAGCATTCGATACTTCGTTACTCAACAATTTTATTGCTGTGCACGGAAGCATTCATTGAAAAAATGCACATATCATCTGCATACTAAAAGTTTACATTCACTGATGGTATCACTTAGGTCCTCAATAAATAATGTATTTAGTAGGCTTCATTGTATAGTATCTTGAGTAGATTGGACTTACATGAATAAATCTAGTAGTCTGAAATATTTTCTATAATACTACTACTACTACAACTTTTAAAAAGATTCATTATCAACTACAAACTCCAAACCTAAATAATACAATTTTCATTTGTTAATTGCTTTAGGAAGATAAAGGAACACTAAAGCTCTGTGATTATTTCTTGTTTGGTTTTTTTTCATTGAAGAAATGCATTTTGATTTCGCTCTAGTAATTTGTAAGCAGATCTAATATGTAATAGAAGTTCATTAAAAATTTCAGAAGCAAGGCTAAAAACGAGTTTTTTTCCGTAGCTGTTATTAATTCTGCGGGATTTCAGTAATACATGCAATCTTTTGCTATAATTTAGATGGTGAAAAATATTTTTCCAAAAAATTAAGTGCTAAACAAAATTCCCAGAAGAAGAAGAAATCTTTATTAATGTAGCAGCTGTAGCAAACATTCAACTAATGCTGATTCTACTGCAATAATGCGTTATTATCAAAAAAATGAAGTATCAAATAGGACAAGGAACAAAGATACAAGAACAAAGCTACAAAATAAAAGAACGCACATAATTGAACCTATTAGTTATAAGAAGTGAATAATGAAAAATTCATTTCTAAACACAGCTATAAATATGTGATTACCAAAATATATTAAACAAATAAGTAGATTAAAAAACTTTAAGAGTCAGAGCAAATTTATTGCGCAATATATGTATACAAGATCTACAAACTAACACACGACAAAAAAATAAACATGAACAAATAACTACAAATTAATATGTACAATATATAATAATATAATCAATGTTTGAGTGGATGTTTGTGTAGGTGCTCAATGTTGGATGTATGTTTCGAATGCAGGAAGTGTATTACCGTCCCCTAATTTATACTGTTTCATTAGAAGAAATTGTTTCAATTTTTTTCTAAACTTTATATAGTTTTTTCTATTCGCGTTTCATAATCTAAATTATTCCACAATTTAATTGATATGTGATGAAAGCCATTAGAATTTTTATCTAAAGTCGAAAAT
>CABFPE010000544.1:145001-159431 GCA_900660155.1 Hofstenia miamia | reverse complement strand
TTTAGAGTTTTTATACACCAATTAAATGTCTTTGATAGAAGCATACGATGTTTTGAATTTAGGTTAGTTAAAAGAAAGGAACAGTATTGAAAATGAGACAAACAGAAAGCATGTATTAGTTGTTTATGATAATTGCAAAACATTACATTGCGTAAGTGATAAAGATATCTAATGCCTGCAGTCATTTTTTGAATCTTATTTAGCAGAAATTTCTCAAATGTTAATTCATTATTTATCTCCACTCCTAAATAGCTGAATGATTCACTTTGCTTTATTGACTCATTTATCTTTTGTTCTATATCATTTATTAGATTTCTTTGTGCCTTCGGTGAAAAAACTATAAATTGAGTTTTTTCAATATTTAATTTCAGTTGATTATTAGTAAAATAATTTTTTAATTTTTCTATATCTGTTTGGAGATTTTTTGTAGCATCAAAAGCATTTTTTGCGGTACTTATTAGGCATGTGTCGTCGGCATATTGGTAAATGTCGCTGTGTTTAACATGTTTTATTATATCATTTACAAAAATTGCAAATAAAATAGGGCCAAGTACAGTACCTTGGGGCACCCCATGGTCAGTCATAACATAACTTGATTTTTTACTGTTTAATATTACACGCTGCGTCTACTTTTTAAGAAGTTCATTATTAAATTAATTGAGTTAACACCAAAATTATAATTTATAAGCTTGTCTTGCAAGATATCGAAATTCATTGAATTGAATGCCTTACTTAAATCTAGTAATGCTACACAACTGCAGTTATTATTAGATATATTAGACTTAATTTGTTGCGTGATCGATAAAATTGCGTCCTGAGTGCTATGCCCAGCACGAAAACCAAATTGCTTATTCGATAGGATATTTTCAGATATTAGGAATGCGTTTATTTGAATATATAACAGTTTTTCAAAGAGTTTGCTAAAAGGATGTGTAATACAAATGGGTCTATAATGTTTTGCGTTCAGGTTGTCACCTTTTTTATATATAGGAGTTATATCTGATTTTTTTAGTAAGTCTGGAAATTCACAATCAATAATACATTGATTAAATGCGACTAATAATTGTTCTCCAAAAATAGCAAAAAAACGTTTAATAATAAAAAATGGGAGATTATAAGAAACGGTTGATTTGTTGGTATCAAGATTTTTAACAATGTTTTCTAATTCATTGATTGTAGCAAGTCAAAAGGAAAATTGTTTTGATTGTTTGAGATTATCAGAATTTTGTTTTTCTTATAAGATGGGAAATTGAAATTTCCAAATTCTTTGAATGTTGAATTTAAATGATTTAGTATGTGAGTTTTGTCTGTAACGGTAGTTTTATAGATGTTTAATTCATTTATTTCCGATGAAAGACCTTTAGATTTTCCAATAAATTTATGGATGTATCGCCATTTTTCTCGAGTAGAATTTAATTGATTAAAGAATTTTTGCCGAGCTTTTGTTAAATTTTTTGTTCTTAATTGCTTAATTACTTTCTTTGATATTTCGTAATTGGTCCAATTAGTCTTTGTCGGCTCGGATTTTGCAAGATCAAATAATTCTCGTTTAATTGATACTAGGTCATGGACTTGATTATCGTCGGTGTTTAAAAAAGGAAATTTAATTGCTTTAACCTTAACCCGACGCTTCTTAATTAGGGCAACAGTGTTTAATGCTTTGCAGATTTCTTTTGCAATGTAATTAATCATTTGAGGTCCAGAATTGAATATGTAAATATAGTTAAATGGGGTGTTTTTAAGGCCTTTTCCATTTTTTCATCTGAGTAAGATAAATAGTCTCTTGCATATATGAATTTAAATTGCTTGCTTTTACTAGTTTTGTTACTAATATATGTACACAGTGCATGATCACTAAGTGATTCAAACATTAAAGATTTGAAAGAAATTTCAGAATTAGTAAAAAAGTAATCAATTAAATTGTTCATGCGAGTTGGATAAACCGTATTTACACAATGAAGGTTACAAGTAGCACACAATTCATTTATAGAATTTCGTTCATAAGAGTTAAAGTAATTAATATTAAAGTCACCGAATATATTTAGAGAGTTATAATCATTACATATTTCAGATATTTCGTATATTTTATAATTTAAATATTCGACTAGATAATTTTTATTTGGATTATAAGTTATGTTNGAGTTGGACAAACCGTATTTACACAATGAAGGTTACAAGTAGCACACAATTCATTTATAGAATTTCGTTCATAAGAGTTAAAGTAATTAATATTAAAGTCACCGAATATATTTAGAGAGTTATAATCATTACATATTTTAGATATTTCGTATATTTTATAATTTAAATATTCGACTAGATAATTTTTATTTGGATTATAAGTTATGTTAATCAAATCTTTTTGGAAACAGTTCTCTATTGATTTTATTTCTATCCACAGCGATTCAAATATTTCGTGATTAAGTTCATATTCGGATTTACGGGTTGGCTTTAAAGATTTTGGCACAATTACCTTAAGTCCACCACCTCTACCTATCGATTCTTAGTAAAAACCTCAAAATAGTGTCGGTCTGGGTAAAGAAGTAAGGGTCGATATCAGGCAATTTATATTTAAGTAAAAAAGTGTGAATTTCAGAGTATTACTCCCACATTTTGCGGAAAAGCTTAGTTATCATCATTAGCTGTTACTTAGTATCATTGCTACATGGCGACCAGAAGAAATTTAAGAAATATGCAGAAAAAACCTATGTTTAGTTTTTCTCTTTCTATTTTCATGTTTACTTTTGTAGCATCGCGGGATTAATTAGGGTAAATGTAATTAATAGTAAATCTAGTATTCAGAATCCAAAGGTCGCTGCATCGTTATAGAAATTCTGATATGAAAGCTAATTAATCTTGGATTCCAAGATAACAACAAGATCGGTAATTAATTTTAACTAAATTGTTCTTAACAAAATAATAACAATTTGACAAATAATTTTTAGAATCAGTTTTTATAATATTAAAGGTTGACAAATCTATCGCAACCGGAACTGAACCTACCAAACCTGCATTTTGAACTGGGCTTCTTCCACATAAGTGAAGTTTGGAGAAGGAATGAAACCGAAAATTGGTTTGAACCCAATTTCTAGTAAATCTCACTTTTGTTATAAGTTAGCTGAAGACTTGTTTACTGCTCATATTTGATTTTACAGCCTTTTGTATAGCAAAATAATGAGAATTAGACGAATAATTTTTAGAATCAGTTTTTAATATTAAAGGTTGACAAAAACTATCCCAACCTTGCCCGAACCTACTGAACCTGCTGAACCTGCATGTTGAACTGAGCTTCTTCCACATACGTGAAGGTTGGCTGAAGAAAGATATAGATAATTTGTTTGAATTTAATTTCTAGTACATCTCATTCTTGTTATAAGTTAGCTGAAGACTTGTTTACTGCGCATATTTGATTTTACAGCCTTTTGTATAGCAAAATAATGAGAATTAGACGAATAATTTTTAGAATCAGTTTTTAATATTAAAGGTTGACAAAAACTATCACAACCTTGCCCGAACCTACTGAACCTGCTGAACCTGCATGTTGAACTGAGCTTCTTCCACATACGTGAAGGTTGGCTGAAGAAAGATATAGATAATTTGTTTGAATTTAATTTCTAGTAAATCTCACTCTTGTTATAAGTTAGCTGAAGACTTGTTTACTGCTCATATTTGATTTTACAGCCTTTTGTATAGCAAAATAATGAGAATTAGACGAATAATTTTTAGACTTTTGCATCTAGTGTATAGATTCCCGAAAAAGCAAACTAAATTTTGTACATGGACTGATAGTTGAAATACAAGGAATTAAAAAAATTTATCATATTTACAAACACGGTGTAAACCACAATTTTGTGTGGAAACTAAAATAGTGTTTGATTCAGCACCCATATTTAGTCAGGTATATTAACAATTGTTAATATCTAGTAATGAAATTGGACACATAAATGAGTCACTATAGCAGATATGTGTTTATGAATCATTGTAAAATCAGCACTTGCAAATATCACAAAAAATTACTCAGTAATTACATTGCAGCTAGATGGTGTTGCAAACCCCTTGTTAATATCTGCGAGCCAGCAGAGGACAAAAGGTCAGTTTGTGGAACAGGGTCCTGAACAACAATCAACAATCGGACTTCCTAAGATACATCTCGATTGGGACTTACTTTTTTGTGAATTAAAAATTCCTCAACGTTTTCGATTTTTACAGAACCAAACAATTTCATTAACTAAATTTCAGAAATATGTTTTAAAAAAGCCATATTTTTTCAATTTCGTCATTAATAAACACATTTCTACACATATTCAAGCCCTTCTCCAAGCAGACATAATTGAACAATCGGTCGGGTCTCAGCTTATTAATATGAAATCTAAGGCTTCAAAGCCGGATACAGGCGTAAATTGGATTTTTCTTTTTGAAAACGTATTCGTAATGTGATTAATAGCTCCATGTGGCGCTTAATATCTGGTAAGAATTTTTGATTGAAAATAAATAATCAAAGTATCTATATGGCCCCAAGCTAGTGAGCAATATTTGTTTACTGAAAAAATTACAAAACTTTGACATAAAAAGGGTGCTATAGAAAGACCCATCGGAATATATATTATACTAATTCCGGATGAAATTAAAATCATCTAAATTTTCTTCTATTTCTAGTAAACATCCCTTATGGCGTTAAATATAAAATGCATTAAATCATCCTACACTAGAATTTCATAGATAAAACAGTCTTCACATGAAGGCGCATCAGCGAAATTCTCGTATGCGGGATTCCAAGTGAACTGAAGATTTTTAAAAAAGACTAATATATTGATAGCTTGAGCAATTGCCGTATTTCTTCATATATAGTATAAAACAAGTAAAACCCATTATTGATAATGAACTCAAAATTTGGTATTGAACTAACTGTTCTTAAACTTTTTTAGAATTAATTGAACAAATTGTAGTCACTATGCTTTTCATTACTGATAATATCCCTTTGGCGATTTTTCATTTTGCAGTACATAAAGATCAGGCCCATATTTGACATTTAAATTTATTACATTTAATGTATTCAATTTTTTATCATAATTTTGATGGGTTGCCCTTCAAAACTCTAAGACAAAACAATTGGGTATTTTCGAAACAAAATAACGAAACATTTCTCTTAATTTTCATTACAAAAAAAACGAAACAAAAAAAGTACCATTGTTGCCTAAGTGTTTCGTTAACGTCATCAAAATTTGTTATTGGGGATGTAGAATACCTAGCTTCAGATTGAATATTATTTTTCAATTTGAAAAAAGCTCGAACATCTTAAGAAATAAATAAAGGAAATTTTACTGAAAAACAATCATGAGTCTGAAATGAATTAAGCACCTGGTCTCAATTTATAAAATTTTAAGGCTCTTTAAGTTTAGAGTTCATGTTAGGTGTTTATGTATATTTTTAATACTTACATTTTAATTTATGTGTGTTAGTTTGTAGCTGGTTTTACTCACCCAGATAATGAATTTGTTCTGATAGGCTTATAATTTAAATTGTTAGAAAATAGCTTTAAATGTATGTATAATTAATTCTTTGGGCAGTTTATCATGCTGGGTGTCGCAAGCTGACCTCAAAATTGAATTGCATACCACCGATGTTGCATGAAATTTACACCCATTAAAATATGTGACATGCAGAATTACATGTATCTGATTCTTGCATAATTATAATTGCTCCACTGACACAATATGCTGGTACAATTAGAATTAGTAGAAATCTCACTAGCACATTTAAGGATTCAATTATTTGCTGCAGGTGCTATTTATAGTTGCTAGCAATTTGAAGGAGATTTTGTCTTCCACTGAGCATTCTTAATATACAAACATTGAGATCTTCAATTTTTAGGGCGCATTGGATACCTAGAATTATGTTATGTTATTTTTTGTTATAAATAGGGCCTGATTATGTGTGATCAATTAATAAAACTTCAGATCTTGCTAGAAGAGTTATCTCGTTGCTCTCATAATTAACTAGATGTTCATGAATAGCTAAATCCGACCTGGAGAAAATGGAAGTCGTGAAGAGGAGTATTGTCTTGCAGGTCAGCTCAAGACTCGATCTCAGATGCACGAGCTCGCTTTCTCTGGAATTTAGCTAATGTTGCTCAGTTTCCAGTTTAAATTTTATGATGACAGATTGTTTGTATTGCTTGTATGTAATAGCCATGTTGTTTCTATTTCCTCTGCTCTCACTCTAATATATGTATTTACAACTAGCCACTATGTATTCTCTATCACTGGTATTTATTACATTACTCTCCTGAGAGTACCTAGTTTGTTTTCTCACGCTAATAATTTAATGCATTACGGTGAATGGAATATCTATGCCTACTAGAAAGTAGATAGTAGTCTATTAGAATGCTATGGCTATGCTAACCCTAATGATGCTTGAATATATATATATATATATATATATATATATATATATCAACATTTGGTTTTCAAGAATATCGATACCCAAACTCTCTAGCAGCAGGCTCATATTTTTCTATTCATTACATGCTCTCTCTCCAATTTATTATTTTTCACTTTGTGGAATACTTGGTAACCGGATTTCTGAATTATGATTTTCTTCAAGTACAGTGGTGCGCTTACTTTCTACCTCTGTAGAGTATTTTTGCATTTATGAAAATTTTTGATGCTATTTTAGTTTATGCTTGTTAGTTTGTAGCTGGCTTTACTCACCCAGATAGTGAATTTATTCTGATAGGCTTAAATTTCAAATTTTTAGAAAATAGCTTTAAATGTATGCATAATTAATTCTTTGGGCAGTTTATCATCCTGGGTGTTGCAAGCTGACCTCAAAATTGCATTGCATAGCACTGATGTTGCATGAAATTTACACCCATTAAAATATGTGACATGCAGAATGACATGTATCTGATTCTTGCTTAATTATAATTGCTCCAGTTGCACAAGATGCTGATACAATAAGAATGCATAGAAATCTCACTAGCACATTTAAGGATACAATTATTTTGCTGCAGGTGTTTTTCATAATTGCTAGCGATGAGAATTCTTAATATACAAACATTGAGATCTTCAAATTTTAGGGCGCATTGGATTTCCAGTATTTATTTATATATGATTAATATCTTTTATATTATTACTATTACACAGCTTAGGATAATATTATTTAATATTATATATATATACATATATATGTAATTTTATAATAATAATAAAGACTTAAAATGTCTAAAAATAATGCTTCGAAATTAAATGTTGTTCTTTATAGGTTAATCTGCCTTCTCAACATTATGAGCAACTGTATGAAATATACCATGAGCATTTGCTATTGTTTTCCGTTTATTACGAAATCCTTTTACTTCTTCATAATGCTAAAATGTAAAATAGCAGATTTCTATGTAGAAAAAGTCATTTATTTGATGTGCACTGTGTTCTTTAAATAGGGACAAATTGTGACACATCATTATATTTTATTGTTTACCAAAATAATGTTAAAATCATTTTTATAAAACTAGCTTAATGCGGAAATTTTTTTTATTTTCAATAATTAAGTAAGAAGTAAACGTATTTCTAAATGTACTGTGAAGGATTTGAAACTGAACTCCTGGTTGCATTTAATAAATACATTATACAACAACAATAGATATTTATATTGTTTCTTTATATTTAGGTTGATTAAATTACAATAAAATTAATTAACTACAAATTACTTAAAAAAGAATCAGCAAAAAGTGATTTCAGTAACATAATTATAACAAATGCAAATTGAAATTTTCTTGCTTGACAATTCCACACCAGCACATGTCTTTAGATTTGCAATTTGTTCTTGTAAGTCATCAATGTTTTGTTCTAAGCTATCAATTCGCCTAACTATTTGAACTGATGTTTTAGTGAATTTTTCTTGCATATTTTGCAACAAACCTTGTACAAACTTAGTAAGTTTTTTACAAATTTTTTGGATCAACTGAGGAATACATCTTCATTTTGTTATATATAAGAGGTTAACAAAAAGTGCGTTTTTAAAATGTTTTTTATGTCTCTTAAAGTGTAGTATTCTTAATGTACTCTATTGACGCATTTAGACTTTTAAGCATTTTGCACTACAATAGAATCTGATAGGAGTAAATCTTAACATACGAGTGTAGAATTAATCAAGGGACTCTACATGTTCGGGCGTACATGTACAAGATTCCTAAAAAAATTTTGTAAAAATTCATTTTCTGTCTCTTTCTTCATCTCTTTCTTTCTCTCTCTCTCTCTCTTTCTCTCTCTTCCTCCATCTTTCCTCTCATTTTATTCTTTTCATCTTTGACTTTTAGAGTCATTGTCTGATTGATGATGAATTTCAAATCATTTTTGTTGATTCAAAATTGCACATATAAATTTTAAACTGCACACAGACATTTGAATGCCAAAATTTAAGCGATTAGTAAAACACTTATTATTAAAAGTTTTCTGGATATTATGCTTCAATTTAGTTCTAATTAAATACTTTTTTTCCAGATATGCATATCACCAAAATATGCATGGATAGACAGTTTTCTATAGGAGTAGAAGGTAATATATAATTGCTAGCACCATATATGAAAGATTTAATCAAACATTATCGCATTGTATGTGGAAATTATAAATTTCCTGCAAGATTGTACCTTTGAAAATTCTTATCCAAATTTTTATGAGTAATTGCATCAAAATTTTGCCTAAAACTTGTGTTTATTTGTTCAATGTACCAACCTTAACCCGTTTTTGTAATTCCCCCCCTAGTTCCAAAGGTTTTCTAAGCAACTTGTTTTGACTTTTGGAAATATGTGTAACCATACGTGTCATGCATATAAGTATATTGGACATATATTTGTTTTTTGTAAACATATTTTTGCTTTTCTACATTTAGGATTTTATCGATATGTGAGTCTAAATTTGTATATGAATCATTATTTCGAATTCCATTTCCATTATCAAATCTTACTACAAAATTCTTTCCTTCATTCAATGTACCTTGTAAATATTATTGTAGAATCTGCACCAGGCTGAGAATGACTATATCTTGTAGATACTGAATCTTCAATTGTATCATTAATATGTAACGTTTCTCTCTATCATTTTACTGCCTGTCGAATAATGTGATCTACTGACAAATATATATATATATATATATATATAAATATATATATCATAATTACAGCTATTTTGTAATTATCTTATGTTATTCTGTTTAGAAGCGGAACCGTTGCAGCGAAGGAAAAATCAACCAAGAGTGACGATTGCCAGGTACTGTAATGGTAATGGCTCATAGACGGCACTCAGTGATTGGACAGTGCGGTGGTCCCTATTGTTGCTTACATTTAATAATTGTGTACACCGATAGTTTTTGTTATTGGTGACAACTAGGATGCATATAAGCTTCTTACTACACTTACATATAAATATCCTCACATATACAGAGCTACAAGCTGCTAGGTACATGTAAACAATCAATGTGACAGCAGAAAGATAAATTCAGAAGTCCAGGAGTAACAATTGATGTAATAAATATAAGGGTGCTCATAGACGGCTTCCATATTTAATAATTCTTATTCCCTTCGAATTTAGATCTAAAATAAAGGGTTAACCTATGGGTAGCTTTCCAGCTGTAATTTAATTCATCAACCACTTAGATTTTGTACACATTTATACTAGAAATGCAGAAACAAATTAACATATGTACCTGTCTTAAGCCATCAAATCTTGTAAACGCGTATTTCTGATTATTTTGCTGTCACGTGATTATTAACTAGCCTGAGCGAAGTTTGCCCTCTGCAATTTGTGAAAAGGCAATTTGTTGACAGATACTATCTTAGTTAATAATTCACTAGTTTTAAAATTTGTGCAAATTATAAATATGGTATAATTATAGAAATATAAATCACTGAAAAATATTTCCTTTTTCTTCTTTCATTTCTATTTCACTGACTATGCCACGTTATGATGTGCAGTTACAAGTTCAAATATTTTCGACATATTGATTTGCTGGTTTTGCTTTTCGATTCATAAATTAATCATCATATGCTTTTTTGATAAAATTGAAAATCATTTAACGCGTTACTGCTTTTTGTATTCGCGATAATCCTCATGTTGTCAGCATACTTTGAGATGTCGAATTTCATACGATTTATGCCTATGGGCTCATTTGTTATCATGCTCGTTTCATCAGTAAAAAGTGTAGAAGAGAGTGGGCCTCCCTGTGATACTCCTACAACAATCTTAATTTTCTCCTTGTATTTAGTTGCGTCATGGAGTTCTGGTATATTCTAGCAGAACTTCATAGTTGTGTTGTAGCATAGATTTCTTTGAATTCTATTTCACATGGTCTTATCTCTGTTCTTCATGCATTTCATTTTGATATTAATCAACATTTAAAGAATCATGACAAATTTTAAGTGTTCTATAGTAAAACACAGGATTTTCATGTCTTGATTGAGGTTTCAATATTTTCCTTTCTAAATCATCATCCCAATATCATCTATATTAGTTTCAATCAGTAAGTCATTATTTTCTGTTGATCATAGTCATTGGTAGTGTTTGACTTTTTATTTTCTTTGGTGCTTTATAATTACAGTCAAGTCTTGGAGTTAATATTGAACGTAGGCAATAAATTATATTTATCCAAAAGATGTATAATATACAATGGCGTAATAGTCAGCCTTGGTGATGTAAACAAGATCAAGTTGTGACAAATAAGGAAGAAATGTATGTATATTTACACGATGTTCAACATTAAGTCATTGTAAACATTCAGGACTTTTCCGATTTACATAGCCAACCACATATATAAATGCAGGTAGATATTTTGCCATACCCATATAAACTGAATTTAAGAGGATTGTATTTGAGATCATTTTATTAAGTTCTGCTGCGTGTATATGTTTACAAGAATAACAACTGAAAATACACATGGAATAGAGTCAGATCAATAAACTGCAGATAGACATTCAATGCTCTTTTCAAATATGTTGAAAAAATTTTTAGCCAGTTTATATGGGAAGTTTTGAATAATTCTATCATTTCTCAACACGTAATATTTTTCTAATTCAATTGGCTAATTTAATTTAGTTAGCTCTGGGCAATAAAGAATTCACAGAGCACATAAAAATTATTTCTAGTTAAAAGACATTTTTCACCCACTAAAGTACAATGCTGTTTCGCAAAAAAATTACTTTGGTTGTAGACAGCTATGGAACAAATGTGACATAAAATGCAAGTACGTTATCTACTTAATGTTGAGCTCTATTAATGATCATTACATCATATCATTACATCATCATATTATAAGTGTCTTTTCTAAATAATGTTTTTTTTCAAAATTGAAGGATAAATTAAGAAATAATAGTGCATCAAAATAATTTTATTTCTAGTGACAGATTACTCAAATTTCATTGGCTGCGAAAGAAATATAATAGAGGTGCACAAACAAATGTTTCATTTTCAGAATACTTCTTTGCACTTAAGGTAAGTTATTTTCTAAATAATATTTCTAATTTTATGCTCAAATTTATAATTGAATTTATAAAATTATGCTACTAATATTTGAATCAAAGGACAGAGGGGCATCCCATCCTCTCTTTTTTCAAAGCCAAAATTGTAACTTTGAATAATTTTTTTAATTCAAATATAATACTAAATGCCTAAAATCATCAACATATTAATAAATTCTTCATTTATTGAAATGAATCAAACCACAACATAGTTTTTCTTTTTTCGGCTTAAATTTGACTCCTAATTTTTCCCCATACTAATAACTTGTCCAGGTCACTTTAAAAAGTGTTTGTCATCTATCAAATGAAAATGCTCCAGAGTGTTGGGTCAAGTGTTTTTATTAATCTTTGAAATGCATGATAATAAACATAATTGATTTGAAAACCTAAAGTTTCCATTGATAAAATCCATTCTCCTTACAATTTGCTAAATGCATTGTTGGTTGATGCGATACTTCTAGAGTCACATTTTTTTGCTGCAAGTAAAAAGGTTTTCTGAGACGTCTTTCTTGCCCTTCCCTAGAATTAATAAAAATTTATTTTTACTCCAAATGATAATATGGGGATAAGAATTAAAGCAAATTTATTGCAATGTAAATGAAAACAAAACAAAAACAAAAAACAAAGAAAACAATACTACAAACTACAATATATGTATGATTACAAACTGATAAATATGCTCAATAAGAGATCAGAAATAACTGAGATTATGATCTCTTGTACAGGACTGTTGAAAACTCACTGAAATTTTTCCATTTTTCCCCATAACCATAATATGACAAAATATAACTTCTGATGAAGTCTATTATTCCCAACTGCCTATGCGTATTTCTATTTTATTGATCGACATCATCGTCAGTTCTAAGGAAAAGGAAAGAATTGAACAAACAGATTTCAAAATTTTTTGTGAATTAGAGCATTTTTCAAAGTAATTAGAGAGAAACTTCTGAAAGAAACCTGAGATTAAGCTTTAATGACTTTAATAAGAAAGTTGTATCATGTAAATTGAAACTGCTGCCATTTATTTTCAGTCGTTTAACCCAATAAACGATTGTAGAAATTATCCAGTCGTTATCATAAAATGTTTAAGGCTAATTAGACAGCTACATCTGCATCATGTGACCAAACATTTTCTAATATGAGCTGTATAATGACTTGAATCCAGAGTTAGAATTGGCTGGGTTGTTGTCCCCTAATATGTTAATTGATGTTAAAAATGATAAAAATGAAAAACTAAACTCAATACAAAAGCAATCAACACTGCATTGTTGACTGATGCAATACTTCTAATGTCTAAATTTTAGTCTGATGTGAGTAAAGATCGTTTGTGAGTATTTATTCTCAAGTTGGCATAAGATGGGCAATTTAGTATAATTAGGTACATAAAAATTTTTCATGAACTTCTGCATCCTTTTCACTTTTTCGGGATTAAGTTGTCCATTCTTAATAGTAATTGAATATTACTTAAAACTTTGCAACCTCATTAAGTTGTCCCTGTATAGCTGCAAGCCGTTACAGCAAACAAGTGCTGTTTAAGACTGCAAATTAATTTGAACTTATTGGTATATTATCTGCACTGTTCAAACTCTGTCAATGTCTTCCATTCCCTTAAACAGCGCATCAAAAATGCTCAGACCAGAGTTGAATTCATGGATAAAAATAATAACATCCCCAAGTACGTAATTGATGGAGGGTATTTGAAAATATATCAATCATGTGTTATAGTTGGAGACTCACTAATATTCAATCATTGTCCTCAGTCATTTCAAGGTATGCTCAATCTGAAAGCACTCTGCTATAGAGTAGATAGTGGTCTTTTATGCTCATGACCTCTGACATTGGGCATGGCACGCTTTAGTTTTTTGGGATATCTTGGCACAAATCAAGAAACAGTAAACAAAATTTGTTGCTTAAAATCTTGCTTACATTTGGTATGGAGAGAGTTCAAATCTTTTTCAAAAAGTTTGAACATTCAAAGAAAAATAGGTGGTCTTTTCAACGACTACAGCCACAGCAAAACGCTTTGATAAAAATTTTCAAAGTAGCTTTAAAGCCTACTAAATCCTAACCCTGTAGGAAATTTTTAAATTATCAAAGCTCACTAAATTGTGCAGATTTCTGGTGCGAAGGGCTTTAGACAAGTTTATTATCTGAAAATTAGGTATCTGAAAAACTTGTAAGTATTAAAAATTTTAATATTTTCTTTTACTTCAAACACAGAAACAATGTTTATCACAATTTTTTATCATAACAGGTAAGCGTACAAATCCCAACATAATTGACTTGAAGAAATCTGTTTGAGAATGGAGACAAAATGGTTGATGAATTTTATGTATTAATAGACAGTTTAGGGCTAAATTTTTAAAATTAAGATGTTTATGTTCATTGTTGAATTCTATTAAAAATATTAAATTAGAAGCCGTTACAAAAAAATTTTTCCAAATTTTAAAAAAATTTACTCTAGTCCATGTTTCCATTGTTATTTCATGGTTTGGAGGTCATATGGCCTGATTTGGTAATCAACCCATTATAATCTGCTTAGTTTCATTTTTATCCAAAATTCAAACCACAATATTAAAATCTTAACTACTTTTCATATTTATTAGCCAATATGCTTAATAACGTGCACATAACATATCAAGAAATTGCTAACAAATATTTTTAGCCCTCTTGTGGCCAATGCTCATTACGTTTAAAATGACGTAATTATTCTCAAGTGAAAATTGAGAATGTTATTAATGTAATTTAAAAACTGTTTACTGATTTCAATACAATTTGTGATTATATATATTTTAAAATAATAATTTACTAAAAGTAAAAGAAATGAAAAAGTGTAATGTTTAACTGTTCCTGAACTTTTCAATTCATAAACAGTTAATTGAAATCTTATTGATTTAATTACAAATTTATCGAATGCTCCTTCTATA
>CABFPE010000544.1:131508-144001 GCA_900660155.1 Hofstenia miamia | reverse complement strand
TATATATATATATATATATGTATGTATATATTCCATCAATTATAGTATACCGTTCCATCTAGATGTTTCAAATACTATTGTTTTTTGTTTTTGAGGTATTTAAGAAGAAACATAAAAAACAAAAATATTTTGATGGTTAATTCGGAAAGCAGTTTTAAGCAGCAACCCTGGTTCCAATAAGCAAAACTGTAAAAAAATAAATAAACAATTCTTTAGAGAACACGAACTCCCCTGTTTCATTTATTATAAATGACCAAGATAATATTTAGTTTTATCAGATCGATTTAGATTAAAGCAAATTTGGCCATTTAAATGACCATTGCGAAAAACAATGCAATTTTTCCGTTTGCTAGACCAATATTTGATATATTAGAATCTTAATTGTTAGATGGAGTCGATAGAAATTCATACCTTATGCTATTTTTAAGTTTATCATTATTCTATCGAAAATAGACTTACAACTTCCATAAAACATGGCTTTGGAATTAACTGAACACATAAAAAATATAAATAAGGTATTTAGTATTTAATGAAAAAAGTATAGAATTCACAAGCAAAAATCTATCATAACATTGGCGAAGCATCGTCGGTTGGAAGTCATGTTAGCCTCAAGACTATTATCAAATATTGGGAAAACGTTTCCCTTTTATATAAAAAAACTAGTAGTCTAAAATCCCTTCGTTGAGCCTTAAGTGAATTATGTAAGATTTTGGGTTTACGTGTAACCACCTTTTTTCAAACACTGTCTTTTATAAGTTTTTTTCATGTTTGTTTGTAGTTAATAACCAAACCAGTTTTACTGAAATTTTGACCCTTTTTTTTGAAAAACTCCACCCAAGCTCAGCATATGTCCATCTGTTTAAACTAAAAAGACAATTGACATTATTTTAAAATCTAGGCGGTTCTCGGTGTTTGCCTTTGGATTTCGCAAGTATCCTCAAAAAATCAGTTGATAGTCACTAGTAAACACGAAAAGCGCGTCAGCTGGCCGATACTAGAAACAGTACCTGCCGTTATTACAGCAAGGACCAGATCTAAGACGTTGCCATAGCTATGAATAACTTCGTCAGTAATCTATATCAAGTTCTCAAATGCGATTTCAGCTGTCTATAGCCATATTTTTACTGTGATTTATCGAGATGCACTATTTTCTATTAATTATCGAAATCTGTGTATTTTAGTTAACAATATCGTATGTCCTTTCAAATATTCTGTTGTGATGTACTATCAATTAAATACCTGAAATTATTTTACAATGAGCTCTGGAGTATTTTTTATCACAAGGGATTAAGAATGATTGTATTGGGGCGTGGCTCCTGATCTCCATCGTCTGCTATATGATTTTCATGTTTAGCATTTTTGGAAAGCTGCAGTAGAATGTTCACCTCGTTGGATGGCACCTAATTTGCTAACTTTGCTAGGACTTGTCATTAATGCTATTTCTTTAATACCATTGATTTATTATTGTCCTACTTTTACTGAAGAGGTAATATTTGCAATCGAATTATAGTTCACCAATGCTAAAGCTGGTATTTTGTGACACGTACAATTTCATTTGTAACTGTCATATACATGTATATATATATATTATTATATATATATAATGAAATTTTGAATTTGTCATATAATTAGGAGTACCGTATTTACCCGTGTATAAGCCGCACCTTTTTCCATGAAAAATTGCTCCCAAAGCGGGGGTGCGGCTTATCTATAGAATCATCTCGCGAAGACACCTAATTTGCACATATATTGTAAAATAAAGTACGAGATCTTGCTGTAATATACATTAAAGTAAAGTAATATCCTTGTTTAAAAGACAAACAATTAATTAATTAAAAATATCACAATATTGAAGTATTAGAATGTATTGTTAGCTTAGAAATAATATGCATGCAAATATCAAGAGCAATTTAGATCAGCATCCTTTACAAGTTCTATATAGGTTTAATTAATCTATTAAGATAGGATATAAATCGCGGAAATGCAGGTTTCTTTTCTTCAAAGTTGTAAATAATATCTGAATAATTTAAATAAATATGTTTTGTTGATTCAGTGCTTGTGAATTTTTATATTGCTCAAAAAACTTTTTTTCTTAAAAATCTTCTCCCAAACTCGGGGTGCGGCTTATCTACGGATGCGGCTTATACACGGGTAAATACGGTAAATCTTCTTTTGAATTCGAGTATTTATGATTTATCTTCCGAATTTTGCGAACTCATTCGAGTTTTTAAAATTCCGAGCTCTCGAAATCCTTCCATGTTTTAAAGATAAATTTGTATGCTAATAAAGTTCCTCTTTGTCAAAAGCTTATGATGTTATCAAACTTTGCACAACGAAACATTGCTACACATTTTTTGATGAATCTAAAATATTTACAAGATCAGTGATTGACAAGAAAACAATCAATGCTACGGTCGTAACTTCAAATGCACAGCAATGAGCTACATATAATTCGAAATAATATTTTCTCAAATTTAAAATATGCAATTAATCAATGCAAAAAGTTATCAATCCATCAAGCAACTTTAGCACAACTACATAAAGAGTTTAATATCTAGAAAGTGTCAATTATTGCATCATATTTGTTTATGAAGAAGTTATCATGTTGCAGCATCAGGCAAAACTCTACCAACATTGATGCAGAAGACTTTGTAATGTGTAATTCTAACTGTTACTGTGGTGCAATTTACGCTATTGCATAATTCAAAGTATATTAATTAACCTTAAACAGCCTGGGACCCTTTGAAATTTTTTCACCATCCTAAAGATTTTTTAAGCAATTGTAACTCAAATCTATTGAATTTATCCAGCGACTTCGCGCTCTCGCTTCAATCCCGCGATGTCTGATCTTGCGCACGGCACGCATGGGTGTGGGAGGTCTATCTACGTATCAAGAAACAGTTAAATTTCATTCTTGACGCTATGGGCTTTAAAACGTCTGTTTACCTGAACAATTAAAGAAATAAAAAATATTTTAAAAATTAGAATTTTTAATGAAAATTAGTAAATTTGTTCAAGTAGTTTAGGTAAACCAATCCACTTTAGTACACATTTTCAACATTACATTCGGGCATGTTGACCAAAGAATGGACCAAAGGATCGGTTCATGCATCACGCTTTCTAAATTTCCTAAGGACTTGGAGAAAATGTTTTATAATTGTGGAAAAACGGTTCGTCCGTTTAAATAGACACCAGGCTATTTAAGATTAATAAAAATGGGAAATATAGTTACAAACATTTACAATTAAACGAAACAACCTAATTTTCAGAAAAATTGATCTTTTTATAAAAAATTGCTTTACATTGATAAGCTATTTGCTTGCGTAATAGTAAACTATTGCATTGAATAATAGATATTTTAAAGGTGTTGGAAATTTACAGAAAAAATAAACCATGTTTTCTTGTTAGGCACTGTAAAAAAATTGCAGTTGGTATATTCTGTTGTACAAAATTCTCTGATCACATAATAAGCTTTTACTAATACACAGGTATTTCCCCAACATAAGTACATGAACAAGTAACAAGTCAACTAACAAGAAACCGGAGAATGCCAGGCAACAAAGGACTACATAAATGAAATAAGCGTGGTCGAATTAGTATGGCACATGATATGGTTTTCATTCAATTTTCTGAAATTTATAATTTGTAGAACAGAACAAAAATAAAAAATCCTCACTTAAATTCATGTACTTTGGGAGAAAAAAACAATTTGTGTATAAAACAATAAAAAGCTAATGAATGCGCGAAATATTAACTATATATTTTAGGTTGAGAAACGCAGTCAAGCAAAAAAGAGAGCGAAGAGCATCCAAGAAAGTGTTTTATTAAAAAAAGAAGGCACATTAGAATCACGTATACTAGCCGAATGGTTCTATTTGGTATTAAAATCAAATCAATGCACATACAATGATACCACTGCGGAAACATTTAAAGACATTTTCACTGCACTTCACTTAATAAAAGCAGAATCTGTTCTACTAGATATTTTATCAAAGATTAAACATCTCAAAGTTGAGGATTTATAAAGAGTATGATAAATTATTATGAATGTAATGTGAAGTGTGATACCGAAGTAAATCACAACCAGCACGATAAAATGGATTCATTTGGTTGTGATATTGTTGACTATTAAATTCGGAAATTGTTATAAATTTCGTAAAAAGCTTACACCTGTTAACTATTTGCTCATCAAATAAATAATAGACAGTTTGTATAACTTAAAGTTTTCATACAATTGATGTAATGCTGAATCGTGTAAGTTCCTCAAACAACAATGTTGAACGAATTTGAAACTAAAAAAGTATTAATTTATATTCAAGACAAATGTATTCCGAATGAAAGTCTAAATCCAAATTTAATAAAAAAATTTATTCATTGAAAATATTGTCTAAGCAGTAATGTAATAAAAGAGCTTATTCCAATCTTTATAATGTTAATATAAATAAAGTGATATCAATAAAATAGGAGCACTGGACAAGTGCGAATTGGAATATTATTTCTAGCTGCAATAAAATACATCTTTAGTATATGGGGACTACTAATACTACAATTCGAGTATTAAAAAATCTAATACATTATCTGTTCACCAAATTAACATCAATCCTCAAAACTGAACTATAGGATACAACATTTATAATTATTAAAATGGTTTTAATTACAAAATATATCTTCAAACGACAATTTAGTCAGTCTATATAACTAATAGTTCCTAAGTATAACAAAGTATTAGTCTAAGTAAAATTGCATTGAACTGTTTTGCGAGGCATTTTTGTTTATTAATTAAATTATTATTTCTATTATGTGTAATTTCATAATAACATATTATAACCAAAATTTTTATAATAAATAATAAAATAAATGTGTGTCATGTTTAACATAGGACGATGCTATATTTCAAATAATGGTAACAATTATAATATATTAATTATAATTAATGTGGCTAAACAATATGCGATATGAGCAAAAAAATCAAATTGCAACACTAAACTGTTGAGAATTTTCCACTGACTTAAATTCAGGCGCGTGGCTTGCATTTGAAATTTAGGGGGCCATGGCCCCGCAAAGTTCAAAAAATTAATCATAGTTTCACTCATATGAAGTAGTTTCACACTTTTTCATTGAATTTTTAAATAGAAAGGCATTAGTATTTTATATATTTCAACTAAAATATATTCAATCTAACTTAGTTACAGAATATTAGAATTAATACTATGAAGTTTTGTATTCAGGATGCCAAATGGAAGGGTCCAGTAGCCCAAAAGGGAGGGCCATGACCCCCTGGCCCTCCTCTAGCCACGGCCCTGCTTAAATTAGTAAAGAAATGAGTAACAAATATCTATTTCCCATAGTTTTGAATATATATTCCAAATTAATTCAGTATTCGAAACGACCTAGTGTAATAAAAATATACCAACAAAATGATATATCAATATCAGTGTCAAACGTATCGCTTAATCGAATATTCTGGGGACTGAACAATCTACTTATACAAAGGAAAAGATCGTCGAGCATGATATTAGATCAAACGAATTGTTTCTGCAATCGGTGTTCGATAAAGCGAAAGTATACTTGGATCGCAAGCACAATGCGGACGAAACATGGATTAGGGTACATGTAGGCCAACAAAATGTATTACACCAAAATAACACTCGTTGCTTTCGCCTATTTCTCCCAAATACGTTCCAACATAGCGGTAATAAGTTTTGTATTTATGTTGAAAATATAGAGGAATTTAGTTAAATAATCTTTTCCAAGAAGGAACAATGGAATTTTTAGGTCCACAGAGAAATTGTTGCTCTTCCATTGGCGATTACACGTCACATAAGCAAATTCCCCGAATATTTCTAATTTTGCTGAATCAAAAGCATTTAACTGTTCTACATCGTAACTTCTAAAATATGAGCATCGTTGTATGGAGTAACTTTGTTACCCCTAATTATAAATTTTATCATTGAATATCAAATGAATTTAAAGAATTTTGTTCAAACTACGCATTTTTTGCAAACTGTTTCACTTATAGCATGAAGTTTACAAAATGTGAACACTTATGTAGTTTTTGTCAAAAATGTCATGGAAAATGCATCTTTCAGTTCTTCTTCAAGTGAAGCCTCTGTATTCTTTGACATGATAGAGTCACAAGTATTAAAGCATTTCTTACTACAAATTTTATCAATGTGGCAAGATAATTCTTTAAAACACTGATACGAAATGTACATGCATTATAAAGGTTGTTCACGTTGATTCCACCGATTTTCCGATATAATATTTTCACACTATCTGTCATTCGTTCCTATCCGATCTCTATGTAAATTCAAATTCATGCGAATTGTTGATTTTTGTTTCGTTTTTTCTATGTAAAACGAGGTCAGCAATCAAAATGCTCCTTCAATTTGACACTAATTCTTGAGTGATCATGGAATACAAAGACTTAACAACGGCTGAAATTGCGACTGTAGTGTCATTTTCTTTTGTGAAGAGGCCCGATGTCTGTTTCTAAGAAATTTAATAAAGCACAGCCGTCTGTAAGAACTTAGAGACTGAAAACTAAGATTTATGGAAACGGTGTCTGTTCTTCCACGATCTCTTGCTGGAGGTGGATTGGCGGAGAAGGAAGTATCCAATGACCCCAAGGTCTCCAGACCTATCTGTCAATGACTTTTGGCTGTGCGGAGATATTCGAGACAGGCTGTACTGAGATGAGAATCGTTTAGAGAACTTGTTGCAGAATATCCCAATTGAAGGCATCGAAAAGACTTACCATTCGTTCCTCCAACGTTGCAATTTGTGTGTTGCAAAGCAAGGGGACATTTTAAACAACTACTACGATACTGTATTTTCAATAACAGTTTGTTTTATATGATAGAATAAACTTGAACAGACGGTATATTTGAAAAGCTCTGCATTTACACTTCTGAAGGACGATCTAAATTACTAAATCTATCAATGCAGAAGTCATCATATCAAAAAGAAAATCATGTGATCATCTTTGGCACTTGTGTCAAGTGCAATAAAGACGCATGATTTGTTCATGTTCTCCGTGCCTCCGTTTGAGTTATTAAACTACATTTTCTGGTAAACTGTACTTATTGTGAAACACTAATGACATTTACAATAGAGGCAGTTTACCTGTATTTAAATACGAACAAAGTATAATTTCATGAGACAAAGTTAACTGATTAGTTTTGCACGTTCACTGGTATCTAGAGCGAAGAGAGAAATATCTTGTTTATTTTTTGCAAAGTTCCAAGAATTAGTCAAAAAATAGCATTGGTTAAAATTTCCCAGATTATACATGTATTGCTGTTGATACTTCTGCATACGATTCAGAGTGGGAAATGGGTCAACTAGATCCGACGACTGGGTAAAAAATTAAATGGGTCGCTGTTTATTTATTCTACTCCATGGAACGTTTCCAGAAACGCGCTTTCAAATGGATTTCCTCTTTGGACTATAAAGACGCTCTGCTGCAATTCTCCACTCTCCCGCTGTCACTCTACTTCCATGCCTGTGATCTCCTTCTGTTCAATCGACTACTGATTTGCAAATTGTATCTTGATCCTTTTGATTTCATTAAGTGCTCTAATTCCTGCTGCACTCGCTCTGATGATGTTGTCACCTTCTCCATTCGTCGTACAAAGAAACATCGCACCCTTCACTCGTTTTTCAATCGTGCTTGTACTGCTGCTAATTACATCTTGACTCACAGCCCTCCAACAGCGATTGATTTCTTTTCCCCGCCACCGAGCTTCAAGAAATCTTTGATGACTTTCCTCTTTGCTGAGCCCTTCTCCAACTTCGCCTACTCTTCCATTTGCTCCTATTTCATCTCCTGTGACTGTCCTCGCTGCCGTAAAACTTGACTTGTTTTTATTTTTTTGTAGTGTATGCCTTCAGCGACTAAATAAAGTCATTTATTATTATTATTATTATTTCAATGTTTGAAATTTCTAAAGACCAATGGATTATAATTGTATTTGTATTATTTTTGATTTTGTATTATTTTTAATGACCTAAAATCATCAAAATGTCTTCATCTCATTAATCATTATTGGGGAGATCCTCATTAACTTTCTCAATTATTTAGAAGAAACCTTAGAGCTTTGAAAAGTTACCACATATGACAATAATCATAGAAATGTAGTTAATGTAGAAACCAAAACAGCTAGACATTGCTGCTATTTAGCATAATTAATCATTTATGTTATGTCTTGAGTTATTATTGGGTTATTGAAATTTCCGAACTTTTAGCATCCATAATTTAATACTGCAGGGTAACAGAATTACTCCCAAAGAACGAGAAAGGTTAATATTTTAACAAATACATATTCGAATTCAATACTTGCAATTGCAACATGGGAAGAAAGTTAATGACGGTAACTTAATTATTTTCATGCATTCGCATGACAAGCACTATCAATTTGATGTCAGAACAAGAAATTTAATATAATTGATTAAAAAATTGAAATATTTATATTCTAAGATAACAATCGCATATGTAGAAGCACCCTTATTTAAGTCTAACTGGATCAGAGGCGTATTCTCATTATGTGCTAGATGTGCGCCGCACACCTTTTAACCAGCATTTTTAAGATGTTAGAGCATTTTTTCCTATCACTTATTTGGAAACAAAGTAAATTTAATACCGCATCAAACATATTTTTACACTACATTTTTATAATTAGTAATCTGCAATTAATAAATCCGTAATTGAATTTATAATTACAGGTAGCATATCTAATTGAGTTAACATTTATATAATGCATTGCGTTCAGCACTTTTTCATAAAACCTGTGTCTAAATTACAATTTTGGTAAAATTGAAGTATTTCGATTGTTTTGACCCATAAACTATACATTGGTTTAATTGTCTAGTAAATGTATCGAGCTTGTTTAACAAATATATCACTTATAAATTAATGAATTAAAATGTTTTATTTCCTTCAATAGACATTAAAAGAGCAACGTGTGGTTCACTTTAACGCACACTACGAAAATAAGCGTAATCGTTGAAATTGCATCCTACATTTGTAGCTGGACGTTATTGATTGGTTCACGAAATGGAAATAGATCGTTTCGAGGCGTGCGCTAATGATCACCGCACCTCGAATGAAAAATCAATTATCTCACCACTCTCATTTAATTCCCGCCAAGCAAACCTCAATAAATGATAAAGTAAAGTAGTTTTTTTCAAGTTCTATATACATACATTAGCTGTGGTGTTAAGCTAAAACAAATTTTGGGAGTGGGGCTTTATTCTAAAATATTTCATTAGACTATTTTAGTGGCTGAAGCAGTTATTAGCAGTAAACCAGACAACCTCACACTATGTCATGTGCACAATCCGCAGCCCTGGTTGAACGTGTTCATGAGCCTGCTGTTGCAAAGGGGCTCATCAATGCTAGACAAAAGCTGTGGAATATGAGCATTAGCTTGCTAATGTTTACGGCCAACAAGAAACGTAATTTCTTAGTCAGCCTTAATAATGACTGCATACGGTTAGTTGGGTCATCTATTTCTGCTTCTATGCTAAATACAGTTTCTAAAGTAATAGCAAATGAGTCCAGGTCTCGGTCTTGGTTGAAATTGAAAAGTTGGTCCGATCCACAAACTTCCCTTTTAATTTAATTAATAACTTAAAATCGAATTAAGGAAATTTATTTGATTACATCAAACTCATAAATGAGCTGACTAGCAGTTATTCTAGCGAATGTGTGATGGTGATTTATACCTTTTTCTGAAGTTTTTTAATTAATTCAGATTATTCTAGTAATTCCTGCTACTACTGTTTCTGTAGGACGTTCATTTCCTGCAATGAAAAGAATAAAATCATTTTGCAGAGTAACACAAAACCAAGAAAGACTTTCTAATCTCAGTTTGCTTTCAATTGAGAAAGAAATATTCCAAAGATTGAAGCAGTCAGGTTCATTTTATGATGATGTAATAAAAGAATTTTTGAAAAAGCAAAGACGAATTGAACTAGTGTATAAATATATTTTGCTCTTGACTTTTTGAAGTGCATTATTTTATGCAGGTCTATAGTTTCGGCTGAATAAATGTTTTATTGATATAATACAGTAACATTTTAATATTTTCTTCACACCGCACCAGAGTTGCAAACTGTTGTAATATTCAGAAGTCGTGCCAAACCGAACCCTTTCAGAAATGAAACCAAACCGAACCAAATCATTTATTAATTTAAGCTAATAACGTGAACTTTTTCAAACCGAAAACCTGCATAATAAGTAAAGAGTGAAACGGAATTTAGTATAAATATTCATTAACAAAAATTTGTAAATTTAGAATCTTTCGGTTCAGCATTGACGTATTTTTATTTAAATATAATGATGAAACCAAACTGAACCGAGCCACTAGCAACTCTGCACCACATACTAGGTAATATGGCCCACGCTCCGCCACTGAGCTGGATAGGTGACAACAATTTTCAAGAACTCCCTTGACACGCTTGCCATTTTCGTATATTGACAATACAAAATGGAGGCGTTATTACAGCTCAGGGGACTCTGATTTCTAAAAGCCGAAGTGACGTCAAATAACAAGCTAAAGGTTACGTCAACAAATGTTAAAAATTTATTGTTTAGGATTTAGGTCTATAAAATATTGAAAATTTAGGTTTTAGGTTTAGGTTATAGGGTTTAGGTTTAAGAAAGTTAAGTTGTGACATGGGTTAGAGTTTAGGTCTATAAAATATTGTAAAATTTAGAATTTAAGTGTACGTTCTAGATGAGGTCATATACAGTGTTGCGCAGAAACAATGTTTATATATCATAGTCCCCTGATCTGCAATAATGCCTTAAGTAATTATTAGAAAAGTCCCTATAGTGTGCGACCAGCGTTCAAAAAGTAAATATTTTCAAACATTTGTCACGTCAGAGGACCTAATTGAAATTTTCCCATGCAGATTTAAGCAATTCGGTATGGATATAATCCCATAAATTTGGATTACTTTTATAAAAAACCCTGTATTTTGCCTAAAATTCCGTGGGAAAATTTAATTAGGTTCTCTAACGTCAAAGCAAAAATTAGAGTTTAATACTGAATATATTGAAGATAAATAATATTGAAACTCTGGTCGCTTACTATTTGGAATTTTCTATTGATTATTCCTCTATATAGAAGCATTTTGAGAGTTTTTAATATTGGGTGAAAGTCCCCCATTAGGTTAAATTTCAAAGACTAAAATACAAGAAAACATTTCGGAAAACTATCTTTTAGTAACAATTAATGGTGGTTGGTACTTTTTTTCATTCTTGAAAATCTCAAATCTTCCAAATTTTTCTCAGAATGGACACTTGCAGTAATTTTTCTAAGGGAAATGTGTCCATTAAATAATATTCTTGGAAGGATTTGAGATAAATTTGGAAAATTTGAGATTTTCAAGAATGAAAAAAAGTACCAACCATTAATGGTGGTTCTATTTTAATTCTATGAAATCTCAAATCTTCTAAATTTCTCTCAATAAGTATCCTTAAATAATAATTTGGAAGATTTAAGATAAATCTAAAAATTTGCAACTTACAAGAATGAAAAAAGTACCAACCAAAATGAATAGGTTTAAATACAAAAACTTCAAGGTAAACTAGAAAAATAAGAAATCAAATTCAAAAGATGGAGTAAAGTAACTTCAGGAATATTACTAATACTTAATACATTCACTGAAATGGAACTTTGATAACAATCAATTATTATATATTGTACTATCACAAAGTCATTGTTCAGTAATTATTCAACTATGCTAAATGACATAATTATCACAGCATGTCAAATCTATTTAGGTAATACAACAATGCTAGGATGCTACAAAAATCACAAAATTCAAATTCATGATTTTGAAATAATATCTACTCTAAGCAAATTCAAGACTTTAGAACAACATGTGGAAATTCAATTCAGATTTTGAACAGGTAATTTTCTATTGAATGTACAAAATTTTATTATGATAATGTAAATGTATAATAGCACTTATATTTAAAATTTCCTAGAGTGGTTATTTATTATAGTAATAAATTATTATTAAAGTTTTCCTCAGTAAGGATAAAGTGGAGTGTTACAGTGCAGCCAAGCAAGCATATTGTGTTCCACCATAAGTTAATGTAACAAGTAAGTGACTTAGGCCATGCAAAAAAATGTCACTTTTAAGGCCCCATTGTCTTAAGTAGCTAGAAAATTAAATAAATTATGAAAATCATTTTGTGGAATAAAGACATTGAAACTACTCTTATTCTTTATTTATTGCAGTTTTAATTGTAATCTTTCAATATATTTAAATTGCTAATTTGATGAAATGACAAATGGTGCTATATATTTTAGTTAAAATTGTTTGAAATTTGTAATAGGGGTAAATTTCTTATGCATGAGTTTTGAGGTTTTTTAAAAAAAATTTTTTCTGACCCATATTTAGTATCCTTCTCCATAATATCTAGTGTTTGTATATAATTTTTTGTATCCAGTGCCTCATAGATATTTATATATATATA
>CABFPE010000544.1:121111-131357 GCA_900660155.1 Hofstenia miamia | reverse complement strand
TATATATATATATATATATATATATATATATGGTATCCCAAAAGTCACCCAAACTTTAAGTGGCTGTAAATTGCTTCATTCTATTTCTTTTCTCATAACTCTTTTTTAACAGGAATTTTGTTCACCACATTCATTTTTATTTCTGGACATTGCTTTTACATCAATATGAGGATTCTTGTAATATTTACATTTTGTAGAATGCCTGTGTTAAAACTAGAGATAATTATACCAGAGGACTAATTGTCAATGTAGAAGTTTGATTATGTTAATGCTTACTATAGTAATAATTATTCTAACAGAACTAACAGGCAAGTAAAAACATTAGTAGTTTATCTTTGTAGCTAGTAACTGTTTTGATCTCCAAAAGAAACAAACATACAAGATAACCAATTCCAAAGCATCACAATGAAGCAATATAAAGAGCTAACATTTTAGGTTTAGGGTTAGGGTTAGGGCTTGTGCAGTACTTCCCTATATGTCTCACAGTTCATTATCTAGCTAAATAAAATTAGAGCTCCAAATTGCTGAATTGTGGAAATTTCTCTTTGGTGGCTTTATATTCTGTGGTTTGGCATGACTTTTTGACTGCTATCAACATGTTAACATTATTTATTTTGTCAGCCAGGTAGGCAGAGACTTTCTTATTCCCCTTTTTCACCTTCCAGGGAGGCAAGATCAATGGTGTAGCAATGCAAGGTTGTTTTTCTCAATGTTTTGCTCAAGTTGATTAAATGTCACCCTCTTTTTCAGTATGGTGGTACTGATGGTTATGGGATAATTTATTTGAGCCTTGGAAACAGAATCCCAAAATGCTGCCTTTAGTCAATGTGGCTTCAGCTTTTCAATTTGAGTTTTGTTGATGTTAAGGCAAGCAGTAGTGCATTCCACATCAAGAACCATTTGTTGCACTGGACATTGTAGATGCCTAGCACCTCTTTTGTGAACATTTTGGTGAGACACTACTTCATTATCCCCAATATGTCTTTGTCTTTTAGATCAGTGAAAGTTTGATCCTGCTTAGCCAAATCACTTATGAGATCCACTGGTTTGTGTTTCATAGTGAGAATCCTCTCTTCTTCAAGGATGGACCATTGTGGAGTAGGATGGTTTCAATTAGTTCATGAATCTTGGGTAAGAGTTGGACAGCCAACATAGCTAATAGCCCTTCTTCATGATAGAACTACTCTGGCATCTTAATTACTTGTTCAACTAGCTATTTGAATGATTTGGTGTTCTTGGCTGACTTGACAGAGTATTTCAGTGATTTTGTTGTAGAACACACTCCAGATAGTTCATTCCCTTGACATTGAATAATATTTCCTCTTTGTTCTAAAGATTGTAGCATTGGATCAATTTGGTAAAGTACAGAGTGGATCCTGGTTTTGATTCCATGCTGCATTGTGTACATAACTGCCCATTCTCATTATTGACCTGGTTAAACTTAGTGTCTGCTGTAGCTCCCCACATATACTTTTGGAGTGTATCTGAAAAAACATTAATGTCTGTTGGATAGAGACCCAGCCTGTTGGATATAATCATTGGCAACAATTCCCCAAGAATGCTACTTGCCCCCACCAGTTGTGCATAGTATTTCTCAACCCTTTCCATAGTCTTCTTGGTTTTTCCAGTAGATGCAGGTACCAAATTTCAATGTATGAACCAATTTTTTAACCTCTAAGACACAGGACAGATCTTAATCTCATGAGTCCATTAGCATGCAATACTTTCATGAGTATTCTTATCAATTGGTACCTTTAAATCAATGTCTTTTGTTAAGAAAATTTTCTAGCAACCAAGCTGTGCCTTGAAAATAAATGTCAGGCACTGAAGGGCCAGAAAACAATCACTCTTTGCAGTTCTTTTGATTTTGGTTTTGGTAGGGGAGGCTAATATCAGTAAGTAAACACTTGATGGACCTATTATAGTGATCAGAGGGGCTTCTGATATCAATGATGGGCCACTTGTTATCTGGATCCTTGTTTATTTTGATATTGAACCAGACCTTGGTGATTTCATTGAGAGTGGTACTAATTGTGAAAATGAAAAACTAACCCTGAGCAAAGTTATGTGGGGCATTAATGGATCAATTGTTTCCAATGTTTGAGCCTGTAATGCAGTATTGAGTATAAGTCTTTGATCAACTGCAAGCCTGTGAGTTGGGATTCTTTTACATAACAACTGATTAGTGTGAATGAGCTGGGCTATTGAAATTATCCAAGCATGATATATACTGAGTGCCTGATAGTCATGTTGGTGGAGAATTATCAGGTTTTCCATGATAATGTAAGCTTTTGACCTCTTCTGGTATTTACTTTTCATAATAGGCTCTGATTACAATGACTAATCTGATTTTTTCAACCTTCACAATGTGGTAAGAGACCTCTAATTTTTCCATAATTTGACTTTCCTGCTCTTCCCCCACATGTAAAAAATAGGTTATCAACAAGTTGGGGAAATCAATGTTCATGTTTTCAAATGCACTAATGTTCTTCCAGTTAGTCATGAACAGACTTAAATTAGCTAATGTAAAATCTTCATCAAACATAGTGTGGACCATGGACCTCTAATAATGTCTGCCCATTCCTTCTAGCATTTTCAAGTCATAACAAATGATGGCATTTATCAGAGGTTTTTTCTCCTGATCAATTATGAATGGAATGATATCACCAGAGATATTCAGTGTCTTTGTGTTAAACTTCCATCTTAATTTGTTCTTTGTTTCTTTAGAGATGTTATCACAGATTAATCTAGTTGCTTTCTGCATTGAAATGAAGTATGGGTGGAGGGTTTCATCACCAACTCTCATTATCTTAGCCTTCCTCTCTTCAGTGCTGCAAGGCCTGATGGTAGACAGCAGACTTTCAGTACCTAAACCAGAGAATAGGGTACTTGAGGGGGTTATTAAGTCACTATGGGGTCCCTTACATTAACTACACTATTAAAATTATCAAAATCAAAGTCCATATCTGGAGTCACCAACTCCTCCTGAGCATGTGGAGCCATGGGTCACCCTACATATTGATGGGTATTGGGACACATTGACTGTCATTGCCTCTTGGTTCATTAAACCATGTGTTGTCATGGCAAATGCAGAACCTGCTTAAAATAATCTCTGCATCCCTGTTTTCTATCATAGGCTTCTTGGGGAGAGAAATGTGTCTTCCATGTCCTGCATAAGCAGTGTGACCATCATCAGCATCCATATCATCTGGTGGATCCTTCTTTGGAGTGGTGGATGTGGCAACTCATTTTGTCTCCTTTTAGGTTTCATTGGTTTCATCATTACTAAACAGAGAGATGAGATTAAGGTCCCAAAGAGTGAGATCAAAATTTACTAATGTTTCTGACATTACATTGAGGCAATACTTGAATATTGGGATTATCACTATTATTATTATACCTATCATAACCAGCTTTGAAATCAACATTGTTAAATTCTTCCTCACTAAATTCTGTGAGGTTGTCAAACTGTTCATATACATCAATGCCATTGTCTATTAAAATAAACTCATTATCATCATCAATAATGATGTTCTCTATGTCCTTAATGGCCCTTTTGAGGCATTGAAAATGAACCTTTTTCCATTATTTAAAACATACCTGTTATGGTCTAAGACCCTCTCAATAGTAAAAGGACCCTACCAATTGTGTGCAAGTTTCCTTACCTGATTTGCATCACTTATTTGACATTAAAAATATGCAAAACCCTTATCACCTCATCTATGAGGTTCTCCATACTGCTTTTCATTAAAATTTTGCTTTTCTCTTATTACTGTCACATTGGTGTTGTGACAGTCCATTAGATGCACCTTGTGCATGCTGTGCATTAATCTTCTAACATACCTATCCATTGTCTTCTAATGGTATTTCAGGAATAACATTGATAAGGTAATTGTTGCTTTGAAGCCAAAGATGGCCTTGAAGGTGCTTATATTAGTTGTAGAATGTACTGAAGTATTATAGAAGAACTCCAACATCTCAATGACATGGCACCAGCTCTTTCCTGCAGCTTGGGCCAGTATGACCCTAATCAATTCAATTAATGTTTTGTTTAGCCTTTCTACCAGCTCATTGGACTGGGGGTGGTATGCTGTTCTGAACTTGTGTAGAATTTCTAGTTCTTACATCAGAGTTTAAATCAAGGTGCTCTTGAACAGAGGGCAGTGATCCATGACTATTCATTCCATCAGGCCCAGTTTTAATATCCATTCTTTGAAAATTTTCTCACTAATGACTTCAGTGGTCATACTGCTGAGTGGGATTATTCTAGTATACTTTGTGATGTGATCTATTAAATCTAGCAGTACTGGTACCAATCATCATCTCTTGACAACTGCTCAAGTTCCATATGTATGATCTCATTAGTACATTCTGCAAGACAATTCTCTAGTTCTGCCCTCTGCTCAGGAAAATGGCCATTAGCAAACACCTCTCACACATATCAATGACATTGATCACAGTGGCACATACACCAATTGTGATATAGTGGGCTTTGAAAGTATTCTCAGTCTGTATGATTCCAAGATGTCCATGCTCATGGACCTTCCATACTAGATCTTGCTGAAAGTACTTGGGGACTGCAAGGCAGTTAACACTGCTTTTTGTTTACAATAATTCCTTGGTGACAATCTTCCAGTTGTAATGATGGAAGTATCATGTTATGATCAGACTGAGTATTGTATATAACTCTTCAATTTTCATCATGATTTCACACAAGATCTTATTGTGGTGTTGCTACTTGACAATCTTGTGAATAGTGATCTCCTCCCTTATCATAATTGAAAGAAAAGGCCTGCCTTTGCAATAAGCTTTAATTTCTGAAAGAACGTCATATTCTGTGGTTGGGATGAACCCAAACTTGATCTTCTCTCCACTTGGTTTCTCTAAGTCTCACAAAGAACTGGACAGGGCTGTCAAATAATCAACCTTAAGATGAGCATAGCCAGGACAATGTTTGATGGAAAATGAAAAATCCTTTAAATATACAATCCTGTAGGCTACAATGTTGGACTTGTTGACAGAGAACTTCTTGAACCAAGCTAGAGCACCATTGTTTGTTCAGACTACAAACAGTCTGCCCAAGATGAAGTAGTGGAATTTCTTTAATGACTCAATAAGGGGCAAGCATCTCATATTTTGTGGCCCCATAGTTCATTTCTACTCAAATAATGTAGTGGGCTCTCAACCTCATCTGTGATCTGACTCAGCACTCTGCTGACAGCTATGGTGCTGGCATCACAATCTATTATGAAGGGCTTTTCATAATCAGGAGCATTTAAACTAGGATTTTTCTTGAGTTCATACTTGACTCTATTGAGCTCCTCTTGCTCTTTCCATGTCCAACATAATTCAAAACTTTTCTTTAGAATTTGGGATATACACTTGGTCTTATTGGCTAATTCAGGGATAAACATCCCATAATAGTTCAATTTTGGTGTTTCAATTTTTTCTAAAAAATCCTTAGCATCATTCTTTATAGATGTTTTCCTGTGCTGGATGATACAAACCAAAAAAACTACTTTTTACTGTACCAGTGAGCACTTATTGCCATTCACCTTGAGTCCAGCTCCATTTAACAAATCAAGGGTTTGGTGGAGTTTCTCTAGATGCTCCTTGAATGTGTGACTTTCTATAAGAATGTCATCAATGTAAGGTGAAATTCCACATTCCAGTACATTACCTCCATCTTTTAACACCTTAATTACATATTGGAAGTGGCAGGGGTATTGCACAAACTGAAAGCCATTTACTTCCATTTGAATAGGTGGTAGGGCAAGATAAAAGCAGTTTTCAGGATGTTAGATAGTTGCATAGGCACCTGCCAATAGGCCTTGCATAAGTTGAGGCATGAGAAAAACTGATTTTGACTCACATCATATAAAAGATCTTTTATACATGGCAGAGGGTATGCATCTTTCACCATAATGTTATTCAATTTTCTATAATCAATACACAGTTAGTATTTCTCTCCTTAATGAATGAACCCAGTGGGGCTATATAGGCACTATTGCTAGCCTGAGTGATCCCTCTATCAATTAAGTCATTTAAGGTCTTTTCATACTCTTCCTTCAGGTTCTTGGGTACCCTTCTGACCTGGAGGCAAATGGGTTTGTTTGTGGTTGTCTTGATCATATGTTCTTCACCAATTGCCTGACCTACAGTTATTGATCTGTAATTACAGACACTGCTGTGCTGGTGCAACAAGGTTGTAAGTGAGATTCAGAGGTTACATGTAGGGTACAAGGTTCTACTGGCTGCTTGTCATTACCATGTATTACTGTGAAAATAGGTATGCAAGAATGCTAATGCTTTTAATTCAAACAGCACTGCAACTATAATGATGTTAGTATGATTGAGTTTGATAAGAGTTGTGGAACCATTCAGAACTGTTATACAGGTTTTCCTTTTGCCACATTGGCAGAGATCAGGTGAAAAGTGAACTCCCTTCCAATACCCACCACACTGGCCAGTTATCATAACATCTCTATTACATTCTTCTGTGACTATGATGTTTATTCCCTTCTAATGGTGAGGTTTAACAGTTAATGATTCCTCTAAATCAAAAAGTATCTCTTTATCTGGCACGGCCATCAATTGCATCAGGTTATCTTGATCCTTAATGGATATAGTATTGGCACTATAGTCAGTAATGTGATAATTGTGTTTAAGGAAATAGCTTCCCAAAATTCAATCCTATGGGAGCAGTTGGTCAAAAGTGTCCACTAAAATTAGATTATTGAAAAGCTCCTTGTTGATTTAGAGATCCAAATTATTCACCTTTCCTTTTAATGGAATACTTCCTCCAGAAGCATCAATAAGTAGACAAAGCAGACAAAGCAAACTGCAACATTCATTGCTTATGATTGATTCTGAAGCTTTGGTGTTGATGTTGCATACACTATGCTTCTATTAAATTTGGCAGGAATAACATTTTTTTGCATGAGGCTTTTGATCACCAGAACAGGTGGTGTATGCTTGTCCAGAGTTGGCTAGTTTGAATAACTTGAGCTCTCATTAGCAAAGAGGTCAGACTGTTCCAGATCTTCTATCAGAAGTTCTGGCTGGTCTTCAATGACAAAACATTGCCTTCAGCAACAATGCAAATGGCCACCTTACATTAATCTTTGTTATTTCCAGCTCAACAACAGTGATAACACCACATTTCAAATTTACTATTGGCTGCTGCTAGTTTAGAGGTGGTGAATTCCTTCACACTGATCATTTCTGTGAGTTCTCCAGCATCTTTGTGTATTTGAGAAGTGTTGTGTAGAAATAGACTACACTAAAGGCTTTTTGGATCAATGTATGTAAATCATCCTATGGATCACATTTAAGTTCAAAGTGGTTTCTGAGACTAGGAGGAAAACCATGGCAGATGTAATCAAACAGGTCATGATGTGAATACTCAGGAGACAGCTTATTTAGTCAGAAGTTTTGTTTGACTTAAGTAAATAATTATGCATATCATTGCCTTTCTTGAATTGCATATCACATAGGAAGGTTTTATATTGATGCTTGATGTGCAGAGCACAATCATTGTCATCAAAATATCTGGTAAGTAGTTGATACTCAGTTTTTGTTTCTTTATCCAACATCATGTATTGGGTGTAAGCAAACCTTCTAAGTAAAGAGGGAAGTAGACTGCAGTGCCATCCTGGCCAATTCAATATTGATCATGGTAATCTCCAATAGGAAGAACCACTAATCAAACAATTGAGACCCTTTGTCAATCCTCCTGGTAAATTTATGGGGGTGCTGATTGCTTATGAAAATGGTCAGTATTACTGACACCAGGTGAAAGAATAGATTGAGTGAACTACAGTCTACCATCAGATACCAGTGTAATGGTGGGTAAAAAAGAATGGAGTGTTGACAGTTGGCAGCAACATCTGTCTGGAGGTTCTAGTCACAGGGGAGACAGCACTCCTTCACTCCTGCTAGCCAGAATGGTGGCAATGGTAACCAGTGTTGATACAGGTGTTAGGACTGACTGTGAAAATGTAGTAGTATGGATAATAAGAGTAAAATTGGAAGAACACATTGGCAAGCAACTTCTGGGAACAAGAGAAACATGGTGTTGCTGTTGAGACATTACTTGCATCACTTTAGCAATTAACTGCTCACTGAAATTAGCCAACACCTTGTCAAGTGTAGTTTGTGTGATGAAATCATTATCACAATTGGGAATAGGAACACATGAAGGTAGAGTAAGAATGGGCATGGGCAGCACTGGCTCAGTGACTGCAGCTTTATTTCTTAATTCTTTAATTTGCCTTTGCAACACAGTGATTGTGTCTTGAAAGTGTTGTTCAGCCCTTTGATATTGTGATTGGTAGAGCTATTCTCTTTGTATCATCTCCTCATTTAAAGCATGAAAGCAGGCTTGTTCCTTGTCTCAGAGATGCATCTGCTGTAACAGGGAACTCCTCTGCTTTTCCAATTCAAACTGTTGATTATCAAGGACTGGATGACCTGTTGATGAGATGTACTAGGCTGAGTGGGAAGTGGTGGCAGAGCATTTGCAATGTTAGGAATTGTCAGCAATTTACATGAGAATAAGGACTAGGGGAGAGTAGTATGGATGAATTCCAATTCCAATCAGTGACAGGGAGAGGTTGTGAGTCACTCACCATGGGTCTTTGATTAACAAAAGAAGAAGAACAAGAAACAGGCAATTCAGATAAATTAACCAAAGTGCAAGGAGTAGCATCTGGGCTATGAGTGCTTGCATACAAAGGTCCCCTAGCAGGGGAATCAAAAACAGAATGAGCACTAGAACTAGAATTAGAAAAATTAACCATTAAAACAAGAAGAATTAAAGAACAATTTGAGAACAACCTGAAATGAACTTAAGAACAACAAACAGAGTTAAAAAAATTAACCCAAAATGAATCCAACATGCAACTAGTAAACTAATTCCAACACATAGAAGATAAAAAAGAAACAGTAACACCAAAACAAACAAGCTAAAAACCCAAAAACCATTGCAGCATTCCTTCCAAGTGAGACAGCAGATCATGAGGAAGTCATTTCCATGATCAGTGAGAGAAGTATCACAAATGCTTTTTTAAGAACCTTTCTAAAATTAATTTTACTTTGAATGTTGATGAAGCAATACAACAGTTTGAGGATTTATTGTTCACAGTTTATGAGTCACCATGCCTACTCAGACAATTGGTTCTTGGTAAGAAAGATCCTGTGTGTATTACACTGATAGTGAATGTCGATTCCAATATTATCAAATTTTATCTTAATTTTATCTTGACCTAAAATCAAAATATATCTTAATTTTTTTCACTTAAATCATGTTATGAAGGCCCTATTATATTTAAACCAAGACTATATAAATGCAACATTAAATAGGTGGCAATTGAAAGAATTCTAAATCAATCTGGTTTTACAAACAGCATAGCATAAACAAAACACGGAGTTTTGAATGTAGGATTATTTATTAGCCAATATTTCACAAAGGGCCCATTGCTAAAGGCCCCACGAAAAGCAATTATTTACACGCAGAGATTGATTTCATCAAGCAACACGTTAGTACAATGAATTCTTTAACAAAATTCACATTACTCTGCACAGCATCGACTGGCCCTTGCTCTTTGTTGATTAGCTATTAAGCGAATACGTCCATGTACGTAGCAAATTTAGATAAATTTCTAAATGTCACTCCGTCGTTTCTAGATAGATATAGATATTATGCTTGAGACGCAGGGCCGTCGCTAGGGGAGGGCCAGGGGGCCATGGCCCTCCCTGTTGGGCCACTGGGTCCCCTTCCTTTTGGCATCCTCTATACAAAACTCCACAATATTAATTCTAATATTCTGTAACTAAGTTAGAGTGAATATATTTTAAATAAATATATAAAATACTAATGCCATTCTATTTAAAAATTCAATGAAAAAGTGTGAAACTATTTCATATGAGTAAAACTTGATTAATTTATTGAACTTTGCGGGGCCATGGCCCCCCTAAATTTCAAATGCAAGCCACGGGCATGTTGAGACGTCCGTAGCAGTTTTTTTTAATTAATATATAACTTTAATTTTACAGTATATTAAGTCGAATATTTAAGTTCAATCACTTCAATGTATAGAAATTTGTATTTTCGTCAAATACTTAGAGCTTGAGATATATTTTTTAAGATTCTTTAGTTGGGCCAAGCCCCATAGGCCCCTAAAGACGCGACGCCAATGTATATATATATATATAAATATATATATATATATATATATATATATAT
>CABFPE010000544.1:79872-107981 GCA_900660155.1 Hofstenia miamia | reverse complement strand
TTTTTGTTTATTTATTTAAGAAAAATTTAATAATTTAAGCATTATTTTTTAATTTAGAACTTATGCTAAAATGTTTTGTTTTAAACACTATTATAATTTTGAAGTAAGATATGAAATTTCAAATCTTAAATTTTGCGGAACAATGAATGAATTTCTTTCAATTATTTTATAAATGTTAATAATATTCAATTTTGTATAATTTTAAGATTCAAAAGCAATTTTGCTACAAGAAAAATGTACAAAAACTATAAACTACAAATTACAAAAGCTATTTACAAATATAATAAATATATATAATATTAAAATGTGTGTGTGTGTGTGTGCATTTTATACAAAATTTTCAAATGAATGTAGTGTATTATTGTCATTAAGTAGGCATTGTCTCTTAAAGAGGAATGTTCGCAATTTCTTTCTGAATTTCTTGTATTTTTTTCAAATTTAATTTCTCTATTTAAGTTATTCCATAATTTAGTTGCTGTGTGGTGAAAACTATTAAAATATTTATCCACGCATAAAAATGTTTGAGACCGTTCATTTAATTTAATATACTGTTTTAAAAACGAAATTGCGGCCTGGCCAAATTTGAATTTAAATAATATTGATAACATATGCATTTGAATTTGATAATAAGGAGATAGTATTTTGTATTTTAATCGGTAATCGGATGCATTGTCATGTTTTTGTGCAAAATTGAGTATTTTAAGGGACCAATTAAAAGTTTTAAACAGGAGGATGCGATGTTTTGAATTAATATTTGTAAAGATGAATGAGCAATATTGAAAGTGTGAAAGGCAGAGTGCATTTATTAATTGTTTGTGGTACGTATTTGAAATATTTCTGAGATGATAAAGATAAATAACTCCAGAAGCATTTTTTTAATTTTAGCCATGAAGAATTGTTCAAAATTTAAATCATTGTCAATTTCAACACCTAAATAGTTAATAGATTCGCTTTGCTTTATTGGTACATTATTTAATTTAAGTTCTATGTTTTTTGTGAGATTTCTGTTTGTCTTATGGAAGAATATTATAAATTGTGTTTTTTCAATATTTACTTTCAATTGATTATTTGAGAAATATTTTGTTAAATTTTTGATGGCATATTGGAAATTTTTTGTTGCATTAAAGGCATTTATATCAGTGCTTATAAGATATGTATCATCTGCATATTGATAAATTTTTACTGTTTTTTACCTGTTGAGTTATGTCATAGATTGCAAATAGAATAGGTCCGAGAACTGTGCCCTGTGGAAAACCACGGTCCGTCATAATATATTTTGATTTTTTACCATTAAGTATAACTCTTTGCTGTCGATTTTTAAGGAAAGTCATTATTAATTTAACAGATTTGTTATCAAAGTTATAATATATTAATTTGTCCCTTAATATGTCAAAATTCATTGAGTTAAAAGCTTTGCTCAAATCAAGGAGTGCAACACAACTACATTTGTTTAGGGTTAAATTAGATTTTATTTGGTCTGATATTGATAGAATTGCATCGTGAGTGCTATAACCATTACCAAAAATAGATGACTAAATCTTGATCAAACAAAGAGCCTCGCGGGGGATACTACCAGTGTTGACCTTATTATTTATCTTAAGGACTCAGTAAAGAAAAAATATCTACAAAATTGAATTCTAATTAGCATGAAAATAACTCACCTCTGTGAATAAAGAAGGTTTTGCAATAATCAGAAGGCGTATTTGAAAAGGAATAGGTATTGAAATTTTAAATTATGCAATAAATTTCCATAATTTTTCAAATTTATGTTTTGTTAAAAAATGCTTCTAAATTTAGTAGAAACATGATAGCATGTTCTAATCTGTATTTTGCCTAATATTTGTGGTAAAAATAGTCATTTTTTTCAAAATTTTTTTACTTGAAAAAAGCTGATAATTTTACTGTTGAAGGTCTATGATGTATGACCAAATAAGTGAAACAATTTACATTTAAGCATTGTCATAATCCACAAATAATATGACGATAAAATTTTTTGCTTTAAAAACGACTTCTATTAAATAAAGCCTAGAGAACATTTAAAATTATAAACAATGAAACTTCTTCTATACATTCATTAATTTCTGATATAGTTACCCATTCAAAACAATTATTGACAAAAAAATTATAACCAAGTAGAAAACATACCAGTATCTTATTGCAATTTTCGATGAAAAAAATTCTAAATCTGAACATTTTCCTGCTACCGGGTCTTTAACTAATTTAATTAACAGAAACTACAACATTTATATTTAACTATTGTGCTTAAAAGATTATTTGATAAACTTTTTAAATTACAAACAGGAAAGGCAAAATTTTATTTTATGATGTACAAAATTCTTTCAGATTTAGCGGGTGAAGGCAAGAGAGATTGTAAAGTGCTTGCCACCTCACTAGCTAACAAAATTAAATATTTATTATATAGTTTTTACCCAATCTGTTAAACCGATCATAAACATGGTAATCATTGAATAAAGCATTTAATTATTAGCAAGTCAGCCCAAATTCAATTTATCAAAACCAATAGTTCATAACATAATAATAACAACCCCTATGACTGCAAAATTTTTTCAATGATTCACTATAGGTATTAACAAAATTTATGGAAAAGTTTATAAAAAAATCTATATTTACTTATGAAAAGATCCTTAACGCCTTCTTCGAACTAACAAACTTTTTAGAGAAAAAGGCGACCTGCGTTTCGGGGGCAAAACGTTTAGACTACAATTTATCAATTGTATAGATACTTGCTTTTTGAAATTACAGTGGACATACTTTTACAAGGCTCTAAGTAAAAATCAGAGGATATATGCGGTTAATCTCTTCAAACTGCAAGTGACAGTCATCTTTGTTCTTTGATTTCATCTGCCGCGAATTCTACAATTATTTCTGAGAATTAATGGCAGATATAGGCAAAGATTTCTATTAATGCTTCGTCAAATTGCTTAATAATTTAGAAAGAATAAGAACCCACTAAGTTATTTTGAGTAAATGTTCCTGATTAACGTGAGATGCAAAAGGGAAAAATCAAAAAAAATTGTATATATTTTGATATGGTTTCTATTTCATAGACAGAAATCGTATGTTTCTAACGTATAATCGTCACATCCGTTTTAATAGCGTCATTTTTTTAATTTTAATGTTACAATTCTTTTTGAAACTGCCGCAAATAGAAATCTCATGGCGCCTAAAGTATGAAAATAAAGCCGCATAAATGAAGTATATACTAAAAGGAGTACAAATGCTTATATCACTTTGCTTTGTTTAGAGTATATCAATTAGACTAGGGAGTTGGAATTGTTTCAAATTGAATTAGCCTTAGTTTTTTACCTTTGTTATATCTTTGAAGATAATTGCTAAATTGATATAAATCGATTGACTTGTTTGCATGGACTTAAAGAACAATTCTCTCACCCTTTCACTTGAGAGTGAAATCTTAAAAATGAGTAATACTTATAGTTTTTAAATACGATATAGGTTTGTCGAGGAAAAACATAAATTTGTATTGAATATTTTAATTAATTTCCAAAATGAAACAATGGCTATAAATTCTGTTATGAGTGTTTTACATTTTTTGTCATTTTTGGAAACTTTCAATTGTAAATTGATTTCACTGGTAAATGTCACCGCAAAAGTGGGGTGAATTGTTTATCGAAGGTAAGTACTATATTTGCCCCCGTCGCATAAGAATAAAGAAAATAATGCATTATTCAAAAGAAGGGGGATTACATGTTTCATTGGAAATATTTCAACCTTGTGAATTCGATTAGTAGTATAGATAAAGTTATTTCATTGGTGAAAGATCGCATTAATCAACAACGCTCTGGCACATACAGAATTCCACGATCTGTGATCTGTGTGGTCTTGAAGAAAGCCGCATAGAGCGTCTTCCAAAATGGCTGGATGTGAACCCTAATTCAACATAATACCATGATTCGCACAAAGACAAATGCCGTTCTACATAATTTGGTGTGCTAGATAGAATGAAAAGCTCTATTGATAAAAAATTTGATGATTGTTTCATGGTAATGTGTGATGAAATTGAGACAGCAGTGGGAGTTCCCAGAAATAAATAATACTTCCAAAGATGTAGACTTTGACGAATTCTTCCAGGAGTTGCAAATGATTGCCAGCTTTGGACAAGCAGGGCAGTATACCAACTCAAATAACAAAATTCATCTACATTCTTCAATTATTGAAAAGCAGTGAGCCATCTAGTTTGGATTTCATTCCCCAGGTGGCCAAAATGACGAAATTGATAATAACATTCCTAGTAATTGCTGAACCATTATTTAGCACTCTGAGAAGACTGAAGACGTGAATACGAAAGACGTGGGGCAAAATCGTCTGTGTTCGTTGGCTGCTTACAACATTTACAAACATCATGTTGAACGGCTTGCTATGAAGAAATTGGGTAAACAATTCATTTCAAAAACTAACGAACGCAGAAATGTTTTTTCTACATATGAGGTGTAACACATACTTTAATACTCTTTTTGTACTTGCATAGCAGTGCAATATATTATTTTATAATAAATAAACATTGCAAAGTAAAACATTTCATTTTACATGTTTTAATGTTCGATGATATTATGAAATTATTTAAAAAACGTCAACATTTTTTTATTTTGCCTTATATACATCTGTTCATCAATATAATATTGATTTTCCACACTCAATATGCAATGTGTTCAATTGGGGACACTTTGAATTCACTTTGAATACAATATTTTGGGATCTTCTCTACCTGCCTCACTTGCTTAATGCCCCCGGGAAAAAAATCGTTCCGCGGTGGCTGCATACCATTAAGGTTGAGTTATGCAGAATTTCAATCCAATGTTGCATGTTTTAGTGAGAAAATAGTTGTTATTTACACCTAAATTATCTAAGAGAGCAACCACTTATATGAAACTATTTCTACAGGCACCAAATAAATAAATATACCTCTAGTCTGCTTCCCAAGGCAAAGAATCTCTGTTTGTTTTAGTAAATGTCGAACTGTTCGTTTATATCGCATGTTATCCGTCTATTTCAAACCGGGTTATAATAAATCTGATTCTTTAATAAATTAAAAATTATCAGATATTTATATTTATATTCGATTTGTATTACATTTGAAATGTTTTAAATTTTTTTTTGTAAAAGATGTGGGAAATCAGATGAATGAAGACTAAGCATTTCGTTCCTAAATTTTTAACAACTGACACTAAAAAAATTTGTTCTACATTGTAAAAAAAATCAGCGGGTTTCTCTTAAATGTACATCTTCATACTGGTGCGCAAATTCCACAAAAACTTAGTATCCTCCTTCTAAAGTAAGCGTTAATCCATCTAAGACACTGGCTAAATATAAAGTGAGAGTGAGATATTCAAATTAAATAAAAGGAGTAACAACTGAGTGAATATACCACGAAATTTATTCAGCTTCAACCCAATTTTTTATTCCCTATTAAAATCTGCATTTCCTTATGATAACCTGAGAAATCTCTTAGATAAAGATGGAATCCTCTACAAATATTAAAAAAACCATGTCAATCTATCTGAAACTGTTCGTTGTGTTTTTTAGTCTCCGCCCACAGTGATATCATTAGGATTTTCAATTGGGGCACCAAGTGTTGCAACCAAAATTCATTGAATTGAATGCCTTACTTAAATCTAGTAATGCCACACAACTGCAGTTATTATGAGATATATTAGACTTAATTTGTTGGGTGATCGATAAAATTGCATCCTGGGTGCTATGCCCAGCACGAAAACCAAATTGCTTATTCNGTGTAATACAAATGGGTCTATAATTTTTTGCTTTTAGGTTTTATATATAAGAGTTATATCTGATTTTTTTAGTAAATCTGGAAATTCACACTCAATAATACTTTGATTAAATGCGACTAACAATTTTTCTCCAAAAAATAGGAAAAAAACGTTTAATGATAAAAAGGGGAGATTATAAGAAGCGGTTGATTTGTTGGTATCAAGCCCCACAAAATTCTTTTGAAAAAATGCATTTCACGATCTTAGATTTTCAAATTTAATTTTTTTACGAAATTTTTTTTTTGATTTATCCAGTCTAGATTAAATTTGAAAACCTGATGGGGGACATTCCCCACTGGCACGCTATTTGACTTGAGGATTTTCATTTCCATTGTATATTTAAAATTCGTTTATTAATGTGCATATACAACATTTAAGCTTAAATTGCACAGTGCATCTCAAAGAATTCAAACCGTTGTATCCACAATGTCAAATATTGTTCTTCAAGAATATGAGTAAATTTGAAAATCCTAGGATATGAATATGAACATATCTTTGCGCAAGTGTGCTCACCTGCTCTGGTGAGCATTTGTGATGAAATTATTCCTGTGCCTGAAGAATATAAAGTATTAACTTTTTTCAATGAAACATTTGATTTTATAAGAACTTTCAAATTCTTCGCAAAGGCCTACCTAATTTTTCGATAATATTGGAGGTTAAGGCCAGGAACCTTTTTGTTTTTGTAAATTAACCACGCAAAGTCAGATCTCGTCAAGCCGTAGCGGCCGCACAGCCACCAGTCGTAGATTTAAAACACAAATGAAAGAGGAAAAATGCTATATCTTGTACTGTTATAAGATTTTATGATTTTGAATTAATCCGTGAGTTATAAGAGTTTAAATATTTCTTATAGAAATCATCACAAATTATAAAAAATGCCCTAGAGCTAAAATTTTTAAGCATTATGAAATATGAATAGATTATAATATTGTGATTAGATTAGAATTATATGAATTAAATTCTATACAATTCCACCCACACAAACTTCTGTATTTCAGTGTCGGTAGTAGTTCCCAAATATTGATCGAATACGCAGGTTATTGCTGTCGTTAAAACTAGTTTTTAACTGTTTCCAAACAAACTTGATATTTTTCATTACATAGATGTGGGGGAAATTCCTTTAAACAAAATGCTCTGACAAATTCAGATTTTTACAGAACATCTGTTAATTGAAATTTTAGCCTTGTAAAGTTGAAATTTGCCAACCTTTATGAAAGTAAAGTAAAAAGCATAATGATTTGCAAACCAAACTGGAAGCATTTATTTAATTTTGTTTTTGCCTAATTGATAAAAAATGCAATGTAAAGAAGAACATCAAAAAATTCTGTAGACATCTTGTCCAAATTTTAGTCTATTTATTTTAGCAGTTCTGAAATATATTTTGCTAGTTTCATCTAATGAAAAATAATAAATTACAAATGAGGCCTGGAATTACATTTCCTCATGGATATTAATTAATGACTTTCCAAACGATTCTCTTTTTTGAATGTTCAATACATAAATAAGAAATTATTAATTAGTAAAAAACATATATATCTTTCTAATTAGGGAAATAAATGTTCATCACTTAAAGCGGTAGTAATTAAATTACTTTCAAACTAAAATACATTAAATACAAACCGCTCTTAATTCGTGAGTTATGTTACATAATGTTAATTTATTTTTATATAAATGCACAAAATCATAATACATTTCATAAATTTAAAAACAAAGCATTTATTCTCTTTTACCATGTCAATAACTTTAGAAAATACCAAGAAAATTTTTATGAACATTATATAAAGACGTAGGTCATTTGGCACATTTTTTTCGAGAAATATTGTAAAAATCAGTCACATTTCCAAAAAGCCCAGTCTATTAGTGTTTTTGAAAAAATTGCCTTAGATTTGTGATAGTTCAAGCATTTGATTTTAATATTATAATTTTGTTAAATATATCAATTCATTTATCCTGCCTTACTGGGTATAGACGTGAAAAAAAACATTATTTTATGAACTATCTCTCTAATAACAGTATGACATAAAATGAATGAATTGCAAAAAATTATTAAGTTCATAGTTTACATTATTTTTGGTGTAGTTTGTGCTCACCCCATACATTAACAATGAACTTCCAATTTTACACAAAATCAACTTTTAATTCCAACCAAAACTTAATGCTTAAGGCATTTCAACACATTAGCAACAAAATTCTTTCACACTTTTACTACGTCTGAGAATCTATTGGGTCTTACATTGAGATAACATTCAACTGGAGCCATACATTCCTCATTTTGGAAATTATATTGTTCTAAAATATTTCCAACATTTGCTGTAACTTTAAATGTAATTAATTCTATTTAATTTGTATTTTTCACAGTTTTAGTAAACAATCACTATATAATTAATCTTTATCTTTTAAAGTGAACTATAACCATTAACTTTATTGTACTTTAAACTAGTGATTATATATTTTAAGAAGAAATCAACTTGAAATAATGTGTTATTTATATTTACCTTACGCTACAACACATGTAATAATTCATAGTGTGAAGAAGAAACTTTTGTTGTTCAATGAAAATATATTTATTTTCTTATCAACTTGCTTAAGGTAACGTGGTTCTTTTGAATAAACAAGTATGTGGGAACTACGAATATCCGTGTTTCGTGGATTTTGAAGGAAATTGTTATATATTCAATAACATTCACGCTATAATTCATAAAATTATTTTCCTTAATAGCAATTATTTTATGAAATGTAAGTGTCATTAAGAAGTTATTTAAGTAATTTCTGCAGATATCACATACTGACCTATAACAATAAATTCTTCCAAAGGGCTGCAAATCATATGAAAATTAATGAATTTTAATTTTTTCATTACAAAAATATTTTTGTTATAGCCAAATATACAGAAATATCAATTTGAAATTGAAATTAAGGAATTCACTGTCTCGTAATAACTGATTCCTGCTTGTTAATAGTCAAGTGAAGAATTACTGCCAATCTGGTTGCTCCCTGTGGAAAACAGCCTGGGAAATAATGTTATTCAAATTAGATTTATTGGTAGTGATATTATTAGAGTCTAGTGGGGATTCTAAAATATACATTAAATGGATAAGTTTGTATATGGAATGATGATTTCCTTCTAGTTTTCTTATATTTCAGATGGATTAGTATGGATAGTTCAGCCTACATATTCCCTAAGAGGAAATCAAATTTATTCAAACAATGTTCCAAATTTTGAAATGGCCTAAGTTCATATAAGTGAACCATCCTTGAGATTTGCCTTACACTTAATCTAAAAGTTGAGCAACGGCATTCAACATTGTTCAGTCTTAACTTTTGAAGCTGCTATCGTTTTTACAGACTATATGGATTGAATTTTGGAAATGAAATCATCTCAATATTAGATAAAGCAAAGTTGCTTTTAATTTTGTGTCTAATTTTTTTGTAATCAAATTTCCCTTCCAAACCCTATTAATATAATCTAAAGGATTCTGAATTTTGTAAATATCGGTATGTAGCTATCTACCCATAATTACCCTCATCTATATTAATTTTTGAGATAATTTTAAAACTCTTAGTTGATTCTACTATTTTGAAATTTAGTTAGATTTATTTAAAACTTATAAAACAATATGCCCTAAACTTCAAAAAAATTTGATGTAGTGAAATTATTTACATATGTTATTCATTGTAATCTAGGGTAGCCTAGATCACTTGCAAATGAAATTGATTTAACATTCATTGTATTTCTATCTTACAATGAAAACCTTTAAAATCAGGATGATAGAGTTTCATTAAATGTGTTTTTGTATATGAAAGTGAAGTATTGTACGTTTTAAAATTTCTATGATTTTTATACAAAATTATTTCACTGATATAGCTTGTCCAACACAAGAAACTTTACTAGAGGAGTTTAGATAACCTTATGCTATTTAGAGAAGCTTGTTAACCATAAGCATGTTCTTAAAGTAATTTTTTTACTTTTATTGCCATAATCGTAAATCTAGCTGCCCACCTTCAAAAGAATTGACTATCCTCAATCACAAAGAGATAAGTCATTAACGTTCCTTTCTTAGAAATGTACTGAATTACTAATCACCATATTGAATTCAGAAAGCATGTAATCTATTTGTCCAATGGGACAACTAAAAAACATTGCCTTTTGGTAATTTATGCTATTTAACACACATTTTTAAGGAATTATGATGATACCAAAAATGGAGTTTTCGAGACGTGCATTTAGGTTCTCCTGCCTATAAGTGAAGTTTGCTAAATTAATGTAAGCATTGTTTAATCAAATTCCACTGATGAAGTTCCAAAAATTCTGTTGTATCTTTGTTTATTGAACTGCCAAGCAATCTTGTAGCAGATATGTTAAAATTTACAATAATTCCATTATAATTGTATAATATTTTGTATTAGTATAACTAATCACACAATAAATTTTGGAAAATATAAAAGATTATGAAAATTACATGCAACCATATTATTTTCAGAAGCATCTGGGGGCCTAAGCCGTGACTAGTCTTATTATATATATATATATATATATATATATATATGTACATATTTCGTAAAATCCTCAAAATTTCAGGGAATTTATGAAATTGCAATTTCAAATAAGATCTCCATAAAACCACTAAGATTTGACGGTTTGAGGATTTGGGTAAATGGTAGAGTTAAAGTTAGAATTATCCATATATTTAGAATTTTCACAAAGCAAGGCTCGTGAAATAGCAATGTCACAAATTCACCGAAATTTACTGTTTTTTTGGAATCCAATTTAATATAATTTGAAAGGCAAGATATATTATTGACATTTTGTAAATCATAATATTATGCTAGGCATTATGAATTAATTTCGGGTTCTTTGACTTAATGATGAAAATTTTGTCAAGATGGTGAGGCATACATCATTCACTGAAATTTGGCAATAAGTGCAAAATTTAAAATCTAGCTTCAACTAGCTCATGTTCACCCTTGGAGACAGCCATTAACTCTTTTATTGAATTTGAGTCAGATGTATTTGATTTAAATCTCATAACTCCCTTCGGCAAATATTTATATAAAGTTAGTGCATTTTTATGTTGCATTTATTTGTCTTGTAGCACACTTTCCGAGTACCACACGTTTCCTACAAATATTGGTAGAAAAATGAATAGAGTTACATTTTCAAATAAAATTTGATTTGGAAAAATATTCTTTGAAACAGAGGCGATTGCAAAAATGTTGGATACCACGGAATTTAATATGAAAAATCTAAAGATCTGCTTATATTTCTGCTAATTCCCTTGAAGATAGACCATCATTAAAATTAACTATTAACTTTCCTAATAACAATGATTCAGTAAAAAATTTATGATTTTCTAAGAGGCCGATATTAACTAAACATAATAAATTCAAAAAAATTCATTTACTTACGGAAAAAACTCTTTTAGTTTCAGGTTGCATTGTCTTTAGACTCAATTCAGAATTTTTTAATACATATTTACATGTATATTATTTAAAAAATGAATAACATACATAAATTAAGTTCTTAGAAAATTTGAATGTCTTATAAAATTCTTGAAAATGTCATTAAGTTTTCAATCGTAGTGTTAGCAATTGCTTTAAATTCTATAGAATTTCGTTTAACCCTTATCAGATATTTGACTACAAATCATTACCATAAAGTGATGAGTGGAATGATTATAGCACTTTATTGGAATTTATGTCATGCAACTCGGTAACATGATATAAATGCCCATGAATTACTATAATGATTAAACATATTTAATGAATACAATTTGTAGTCAAATATCTGATAAGGGTCAAAAAATATATTTCAAAATTTATGTGCTTTAAAAAGATAAGAATTTTATAATCTTCTTCAATTTTTTAAGATTTAAATTTTAATGGAAAGTATTTAGGACTTTGATGTAATTAGTTTCTTGAATGGGTGGAAACGCTCCTTCTCAACAGAAGACACTAAGGAAATTGATTTTTCTATGACAAATAAAGTCATTGTAGGGATCGTTTTTAATTTAAATTCAATATCCGGAGCAAGATTCATTTATAATTAAGTAGCTGAGCAATCTCATTATTGCAACGCACCGGTAGGTTGTTCAGCCTGTCAAGCCAATCACGATTAGACACTGTAATTTTAGTCGGCTTAGGTCGATGGCTAAGTATTTCGAAAGTGAGCTATCCATTTAATATTCATTTAGTGACAAAAAATGGTAACCATAGATCAAAACGTTACTTCCATTGCAGAGGACATAGTTTTCATAAGGTTATGAATATGTTCTAACTTGGAAACATTTCGATTTATTTTTTCGAATTTTGCAAAAAAAACATTTTATGCAAGAGTTTGCTAACCTTAAATAAACCAGACATTTTTTATAATTTGTGATTGTTTCTATAAAATTTTGCATACGACGCACCATAATTTGACTTGGGTGATCGATTGAAAAAAACATACTAGATGAGTCTAGTTGTTGCTGCCATGAGCCTTAGATCACTTTATTATTTGACACTATGTGTATTGGAAGAAAGTGAAGGTCTTGTATAAAAATCAGATTTTCCATTAAAAAAGGTTAACAACTTCAAGCAAACGAATAACTTTTTTTACAAATTTTCACTATAACAGGGAAGCATATTTAATCAAATTTAATTATAAGCTTGAAAAATGTTTAGAAATTTGGTCAAAGCTGATTATGGTTTTAGGCATACATTGGGTAGCTTTGGGTTAATATATATATATATATATATTATATATATATATTAGTTTAATTTAATTAATGATTTATAATTTTATATTTTAACCTCCAAATAATTTTTGTTGGTACAGGAAGTACCGAAGGCACTTTCAATTAAAATTTTGGTTGTCTTTTCATAAAATGATAAAGAAACTTAGTATTCAAGCACCATATATATATATATATATATATATATATATATATATATATATACTCAGATAAATGTAGTAGCACTGCCTTTCTTGATTTGAGTAAAGCTTTTAACTCAATGAATTTTGATATACTAAATAACTTATTGAGGATTATAATTTTAAAATATTAATTTTATAATGAATTTTTTTGTAATATACAGCAACGAGCAATACTTAATGGCAAAATATCAAAATATATTAAACTGACACAGTTCTTGGTCCCATTCTATCTACCTGAATGACATAAATCAACAAGCAAAAAAACAATAAAATTTATCAAAATGCAGATGATACCTCTATTATAAGCACCTATATAAATGACTTTAATGCAATTAAAGCCCTGCCAAGTGACATCGAAAATTTAACAAAGTATTTCTCAAATAATCAATTGAAACTAAGTTTTGAAAAAACACACTTTATAATATTCTTGCCTAAATATTCAGAAATTTCACAAAAACATAGAATTCAATACAAATTTGTCTTTATCATCTTCGAAATATTCCAAATGCATATCGCAAACAATTATTCGATGCTATCACACAGTCAATACTGCTCATTTCTCATTACAAACATAAACACAAAATATCGGTCATATTCAAATGTCTGCTTGCGGCAAGAGCAATCTATATATTGGACCATCAAAACCTCAAGTTTGTTCTTTAATATGCGGCTAGATTGGATATCAAATTGCTGTTTTCAGGAAATCTCTTGGATATACATAGACAAATATCAATAAAATCACAAAAGAAATCAAAGGAATCTATGTACATTGCCCTTCAGCAAAATATTAATGGTCAAACTTGAAGGTTGAATGTTTGGCCGGATGCCTCATACATAGATCATTTTTGGCTAGTCGTAAGCAAAAATTATATCTTAGTTTAGCTTGGATATTAACAGATCATAGGGTATAGTAATAAATCTGAGGAGGAGATTTAAATTCTTAACATCCTACAATTGAGAAAAAACAGGTGATCCAGAGAAAAATATACTTGATTTTGTATTGATAAGTATATTTCTCAAAAAAATTTTTCTTTCTAATCCAAAGAAGATAATTATCTTGAAGGCATTGTGCTTGGTAATTTGCTTGATACTGGTGAATTTTCATGATATCGTACTAAAAAGTTATGTATTTTATCATTCAAAAATGTCTGAAAATGATATTAGAAAACCATCCAGAATTATTTGATGTTCATAGAAGTTACAAATACGGGCTCTATTTATAATAGCAAGCATTTTTTAAAAAAATTGCAATATTTCAAAATCTTGGGTTCTTTGTAAAATTAATGTACATGAAATACCAAAATTTTGAGCTTAAAAGTTGCTTACTTCATGAAAGTTTTTTTATTGTATATATTCACAAAACTCAATGATCAAATACATTTTTCCTTACATATCTCATTTTATATATATATATATATATATATACATATATATATACATGCACGTATATAAAGAGCTTTATATATATATATATATATATATATATATATATATATATATATACAGTACTGGCCAAAAGTTTGGGAACAGTAACCTGTCTAAAACGTGTTTTATGCTATTTTCTGGAAACTTCGTAAAATTCCTGGAATTCCCAATTTTCTCTTAGAATTTACAACAGATTCATTTAACCAATAAAATTAACACACTTTAGGTTTTCACACAAAAGATTTTCACTGAAAAAGCACTATCATTATGGTTTGAAATATGGTCCGTGGTAGTGAAATTTCACCAACAAAGCGTGGTCAAATTCATATCTTGTACGAGGAGGGGTACAATTATCCCGCTCTAGCTGTTAGAATGGGCGTGTCAGCATCTTCGGTATCCAGAAGTGTTACTGGCTATCAGCAACTGCAAAATTTTTCCTCTCGCAAGCGGTCTGTAAGACCAAAAGTGACAACCCCTCAGACTGACCGTCTCATTCACCGTTACGTCATCAATCAACCATTCTCTTCATCTTCTGAATTCAAAGCAAATCTAGGTGCGGTAGTGCAGAATATATCTACACACACCATTAGGCGTCAATTGAATACTACCTTTGACCTTCCATTGTGCAAACCGGCAGCCAAACCCGGATTGTCTTCAAAGACCATTCGAGACCAGTTGCGCTTCTGCAGGCAATACCAACACTACATCCCTAAGATGTGGCATCAAGTAATGTTGTGACGAATCCAAAATTTTCCAGTTTACAACATACCGGCCACACGGTCGACGACCAAGTAACCAAAGATTCAACGCACATTACACGCAACAAACTGTCCGCTCAGCACCTTCTGTGACGATTTGGGGTGCTATAACTGCAAATGGGCGGGCTGGTTTGCATTTTGTTCCTCACAACGAAACAGTCACATGCAAGGCCTACCTCAAAATAATTCAGGAGAAAGTTCCCATGTTTATGCAGCTTCGCGGAACATCTGTACTACAACAAGATGGTGCTCCTTGCCACAGCGCCAAAGTTGTGAAACAGTGGATTGCATCATAAGACTTTCGGCTGCTTAAGAACTAGCCGGGACACTCCCCAGACCTCAACGTCATAGAAAATTGCGAGCATCACATCAAAAACTGTCTGAGAAAGTGCCAATGCACATCACTCGACGATCTGAAGGAGCAAATTAAAGTGGCATGGTGCATAAAGATTACTGATGATTATTGTAGAAAGCTGGTTGAGTCAATGTCAAATTGCATTGCTGCGTGTTTGGCTAATAATGGCGGAAATACAAAATATTAGTGAATTTTTCTGAATTAACAACTTACTATCTAAATGGTGTTATCATATTGTTTCTACATTGCGCAAAAATTCTCTAAATAAATATATATATATATTTACATAGTCAATTATATATATATATATATATATATATATATATATATATATATAATCACTACATATATTCTTATATATTCGCAAATATTTTAAGTTCGCTATAAACAGCAATTGAAGTTTTAAGGGACTCTTTATAATGCATTTTAATTGGTGTATGTACGACATATTCTGCATCAAGATGCACCTGTTAGGATATAACAAATTTTCAAAATGTCTGTATGAACTATATTTCCTATCAGATTATTGCTTATTTCCTCTAATATCGTTTTAATTTACCAAAGCATAACTTAATTCAGAAAACGACTTTTCAACATTTGGAAAAGCTATTGGGAAATTTCAAAATTGTAGTTGGCAAGTGGTGCACTGTAATTTGAAGTGTATATATTAGCAGTTATGGAATTTATTTCAATCACTGAATTCGCAGTCGCTCCTGTGAAGTAATTAACTCTCGTAATGAGCTGTTTCAAATGTTTTGGATACAGAGGTCATCATCAGTTACATGTAACTCCAATTACGACTTTCAAAGGACAAAAGAAATATTGTACATCGCATTCTCTGTATGATATTATTATCAACAAGGATTTCGATGGTTTGATGAATGCTGTTAAAGAGGTCTATCAAATGATCTTTTTGTTTTTGTGCAAACCTCTTTACTCTGTCTTTGTAGTCAAGTCTACAGAGGTAATTAGAAGATTTTTGTAAATAAAAATATCCATTTTTTTCGATTACCGTTTGGAATTTTGTCACAAATGTCTTTGAACATTATTAGCTAAGAATGAAATGAAAATAAAAAAAGAATCTTCTTTTCCTACACTTCTAAAAGCGTGAATTCAGTCGGGCATTGAATATTGATAGATCTTAAAAAACAATTGTTTAAGTAAATTCGAAAATAACCTTAATTTGCTTTTTGATTTTTCTATGAAACATTTGAACATTTTCATTTAGAAATTGAAATTTAATTTTCAACTGTCAAATTTGTAAGGTGCTTAGCTTCTTTAATTAATATCAAACCAATGTTTTGTAAATTATGAAATGAATTTGTTACACGTTTGAAGGCACCTATGCTCAATTTGAAAATTTACATTGCTCGAAAATTATTTCAATACCTAAACAAAATTGAACCAAAATTCTAATTTATATTGGAGTTTGCTTTTTCTTCAATTTTTAATTTTCCACCCTATCACAAATTATGAAAAGTTTCGGAATATATTGAATAGTTTTTTTCTAAGCTAATTATTTAAGCTTTCTTATATATTTACTATATTTAAACGGGAATTTCTAGGAACTGTTGAACTTTTTATGGTTTCCAAAATAAAACAGAATAGAGAAGTGTCTTTTTTTTCACTTGCTTTTATTTTTCACAAGTCATACTTCACATTGCTTGAGACCTTATCTACATAAAGAAATAGCCGAGGCTAGTTCTTTCTCTTATCATCTATAGATCCCCTCATTCTCTGAAAATTAGACAGTTTTTAAAAAATCGGTGCTCTTTGAAATTGTTAATATTTTCAAGTTCTTCGGGCACATTGATAATTTTAACTTCAGATGTTCACCATCATGCGGCAGCACATTAGCCCACAAATGTATCAATATTCCTGGATTTTAGAATTTTCTATGTAGGTCAGAAGAGAAACACTTTTATTTTCAAAGTTGCACTGGACAGTTTAGTCTAAAGATTTAGTGCAAAAATCTTGTTAATTTCTCCCTAGAATTATGAATCTGTTGGTTCAGTCAAAATTATATTTAAAAAAAATCCCCAATAAAAAAATTCGAAATATGCATGCATTTCCGTTTTGGAAGTTTTTCCTTGACATTTTATTTTGAAAATTGGTAGGATAATTTGAGTAGCCTTGAAATCAAGGATGAAATCTCAAATATTCTTTAATTACGGGCTACATATTTTGGATCTTGTTCTCTTTGCCAAATTCTATCATGAGGTCGGGAGCGAGGACAATTATTCCTGAAATGAACTGTGGTTGTGTTCCGAAAACACAAAGCGAAGCTTACAGATTACAATGATTCTGCATCAAAGCCACATCATTCAAGACATTGATCAGAGGAATTTGATCTGTACCTGTCAGATACTGTAGGGAGAAAAATAGACTCTCTATGAAGCTGGTGTCATCTATGCTATGATTGTCCAGATTGTTGTTCGAAATTGAATCGATTCCGATCAATTTTTCATTGTCCATAAATAGGTTCAAGCGGGTTCGGTACATCGAGTAAACGAGTACATTCTGCATTGTTCATATTGTCACCATGGAAAGGTCTTAGGCCTACTGGTTAGAGCTATTCACTCTATGTTGGAGGATAATTCAATCTTCAGTGTCTCGAATGCGGGGAATTAGTATTCCAAACTTTGAAACGAGATAATGTAAACTTTGCACAACGTTAAACTTAAAATATTTAGTTTCATTAAAGCAAACATGTGCATGCTTTTTAATATTGGTTCTTGTATGAATGAATATTACATGCTATGCAAGAGCCACACGAATTACATTCAATATAATATCTTATAATCCCCTTACTATATAGAAAAAATGTTGTTTTAAAGTTTTAAAATTGTTTAAGAGAATTAGTGAACCTATGCACTAAAATTAAAATCATGTCAGAATAACTTATTGTTTAATTGTATTCAAAGAAACTTTGAAAACCGTCTCATGATTCACGATACACTGTCAAATATTAGGCTTGACAATGTCTGTGGTCGTTATTTCGAAATGTTTATTGTACTGCAATGAAAATAATATCCTGTGTGTTAATGTCAAAAAGCTGTTTCTTCAGACTTTTATTTTTGAAAATATATTTAGCAAAGCTTTCTTGTTAAATGCCCAAATTTATTATTCATTTGCATGAGTATTTACAAGTAATAAATAGCAGTTTGCGCTGATATTATACATAAAAATTATATTATTACATATTTTTAAGTTAACATTGTGTATCTATAGTTGGATAAGTATGTCTCGCGCAAGCAATTATTCCAAAATATCTATTTAAGTATATTTTATTACTGTGTCATTCTGAAATTAAATCTTAACGCTAAGGCTACTAAAAACTGACAATATGTATCTTATCATCATATCATTTATGAATTGTTTTTAAATTAAGCAAAAGAACAAATTTATTATCTCCAGGCTAATCATTAGTAATCTATATACCGGCTAATTTCAATGTAGTTAAAAAATTTGAAGCGAAGGTAGAGAAGCTTCAAATCCTATGTATGAATTTTCTTAAGATTATATATATATATATATATATATATATATATATGGAGCATTAAGACCATAGCATTTTGTAATATATAGAGGACACAGAATATTTCATTCGCTGCATCGTTAGACAAATTACGCATTGCACAGCACATTATATTAATTACAACTAGAGGTCGACGGTAAACCGAACCGAAACCGCGGTTTTCACACAGACCGAAACCGAACCGACTCATTTTCACTAGCACGGTTTCAAACGGTTTTTAATGACTGGTAATTTCGCATTTCTTAGACAACGATTTAACCTTGGTTTCTGCTATAATTTTGCAAACTTTAGGAGCACCATCCTGCTTTATGGAGAGAACTGGTCTTTCTGGTGTCAATGCTTCTTCTCTCATTAAGACTAAGAAAAACTTGAAATTAATCTTGTAAAACCATAAGAAAATATAGCTTCGAAATTACATGTTTTTCTTACAGAACAAAACCGAAACCGAACCGAAACCGCGGTTTTTGCTCCAAAACCGATCCGAACCGAACCGAAGTTAAAATTTTAAAACCGTCGACCTCTAATCACAACTACCACATCCTCAACAGCGCCAACAAAGTTCTCAGAAAGAGACGTAAGACATTTTTTCTTATGTCAATTTTGAAAACATTTTTTAAAAGTTAAAAATAAATCCATATCATCACTATGATAATCAAATGAACGAATAATAAGCACTTGATATCTAAAGTTGTTATTTGTAATCTTCTTCATTAGCTGAACAACATTACTTCCAATTTAAAAATTATAATTGTTTTATCTTTTCTAAATATTCGCAACGTATTTAAACAAGATATATAATAAAATTTAGAATTATGTGCAAGAATATATACTTGATAACCAGAGATGGAAATGCAATGGGCTGTTCATGATCTTAACTTGGGCTAAGTTTAGGCTGAAATCTCATGGATCAAAATGGGCTTGAAATTTCTGAGCTGAAAATTTTCAGTGCTTTAGGGAATACTATTTAGCAGGAGGCCTTGCGATACTTTAAAAGGAGTTAATTCCAGCAAACAATATTATTTCCAGTGAGTCGGAAAATGTTTTTTTTCGTATCCTATTACTTAAAATAGCTGTCTTGTATACGCTTTTTTAAATAGATCCTTTAAAGGTTCATAGAGAATACAATATTTTATCGTTTATAGAGGTCTTAAATAGCATAATTGGATTATAAATTATTGAAACACATAAATCCGTGTTTCGATAGATCACTCGATGTGCTCTAAAATATTATATTAACAATTTTCTTTTAATAAACACTACAACGTTATGAGCATACATATATAAACAAATGAGCAAAATTCGAATACTATTACATCTTAGTTTAATTTCTATTTTTATCGGATATCTATGAAAAAGTTTTGTTATATTTAAAGCATTATACAAAGTGTTCGGGAAATTAAATTATCAACATTTTAAATGAAATTCGTTTAATGCTTGTCCGTAAAAATTTAAAAGCTTTTGACGAAAAGAAATAAATATACATCAATGTATACTACCTACAATAGTGATGTAAATAGAGATCTACTCTGAATGTTCTTAGTCATCATTCTCTTTTCATGTAAAATATAGTCACGAAGTGAGCTAAATAATTGAAATAGAAGGGCTGGATTGGGCTGGGAAGTTTTTTAGTGGACTTAGATAACTGTTTGTGGTTCTGTTGAAATTAAATTGTAGACATCCTTAAAATCCGAAAAAAGAGGTTCCGAAGAATGTCTTGCAATAGCTACTATTTTAATAATAAAAGGAATGGAACATTTAGTTCCATTAACTATAGAAGAAATAAGACCATTGTAAAGTTCACCATCAGGACTTCTTTTATTATATGGCTTGTCATCATACTTTTCCTCAGAAACAGAAACATTTTACAAAATGCAAAACATATTCTTTTGAGATTTAATCATTATTCGGTTGGTGTTCACTTTTTATGGTTCGGATTTTAACGGAGATGTAAAATTTTAAATTTATCAATTATTTGTGTGAATTTACTTCTAATTTTAATATTTATTTGAATATGCAGAATTTCAACTAAAGCATATCATACAAAAATAATGTGGGCATTTTCAAAAAGCTGGCTTATGAAAACATTAAAAATTAACTATATTTTACAATAATAAAACAATTAATTAAAGAGAACGTTAAAAGCATTTTATCTTAATCCTGTGGCAAAATATGAGATCACCTTCTTACTTTGAACAGTTGAGGTTTCCGCATCAAAAAATCGTGGGGTGTGAGCGCCAAAATATAATTTTCCTGTCTTTGATTTAAATTTTATCATTAAAATTACAACTATTTTTAATGCATTTATTCACCCATTTTTAGTCGATTTTTAAGTTGACATATTATTTCCCTAACATTCCTTGCCAAATTTTAAATTTTTTGGCAATTTTTCTTATTGTGGATTTTTTGGAAAAGTTTTGGCAAATTATCTATTCATAATGATGCTGCAATGGCCAGGTATGTTGCTGTTGTGAAATTCAATTTAAGCAGGAATAGAGGTGGAATTTCATAAGATATTTTAATTGGTTGTACTTCTGCTATCATCTATGAATAGTAATGAAAAACATAATAAGGTATTCGAAGTATTAATGATGCCACGAAATGGCACAAAATCACTAATTATTCAAATCTAATTTCCTCCTTAGGCCATTACTTTCGGTAATAAAGCTGCAACTACACTTTAATAATCAGTTGGAATTGGCCAAGTGTTAAGTTTGTAATTTGAGCTCTGGCAATAATTACGATGACTGTACAAAGTTTTCTTTTCACTTATTTCCTAACGGTTTATGAATTAATCATTTCCAACTGTTTGATGTTATTCTTTTGTTAAAAATTTCGTTTGCTTATCAACTACCGTAGACTTTTTCCTAAATTACATTTTTATCACTGTTCAAAGTCGCAGATCAATGTTTGAATAGGAGAGAAACATTTATTGATTTTCCAAACGCTTTTATTGAATTGGTTTTGTGCAATTACTGAAAATTACAATTTTGTAGTTTATGATGGCGTTTCGGTATCTTAAAATCATTTCTATCTTTTACAAATATTCTACTTTTGGTTGGATTTTAAACCTTAAATATTCATGATTTAATCATTTCAGAATTGCATATAACAGTAATCACTGGGTTAAAGATTTATAAATTTTATAAATGTATGAATGAGTGTTATTTAGAATTAGTACAATATTCACGAACTAAGGAACCCTGCGTATGTAGAGGATCTAACTGCTATCTATGCCTATCATTACTTCCAAATTTTTGCCGTAAAACCAAAATTTAATACCCAAATTATCTAATAAATTAAGCTACCAGTAACAAATCAGTGTATTCCATTTCGTTTGTCTAAACAAATGCTTTAACTATTGATATATTACTAAAGTGACAGCTACACAGTACATATGCAGCAAAGTCAATGGCACTAAATGACGGGTGAGGCAAAGACGCTGTTCCCTCTCCAACTAACATAAACCTTCCAAGAAAACCTCTCAAAATTTTGAATTTATTGATATGCTAAGTAGTAAATCATTGTAATGCAACTTTTCTTAGTGCATGCAAAATTAAAAGTTTAACTACAAATTTCTTATGACGTGTAAGTAGGGGTGCTGGAACAGAGGCACAGAGAGAGCAGCTGCCCCATTCAAAGTGCGAGCAGTAATTTTGATGAAGGTAAGATGTGCCCTTTATACTTCAGTAAAAAATTACAATTTTATTTATTGAATATAGTTTCTTTGCTTGTTAAATATATTTTGTTCATACATGTTATTTTTATTTTTCACTGTTTGATGTGAATTCCAATTTGATCTACTCAAAATATATATATTCTTTTTTGCCTTTGTCTAAAGACTGTCTTTGCCCACAAAGAATTCCTATGGCACCACTGCGTCTAAGAGAGGCCGAAGCTTAATATCAGAGTATCCCATTCTTCTAATTTTAACTTTCTCCTCCTAAAACCCCTCCCTAACCACCGTGCGGAGAAATCAGGGGCAGATTTAGGATTTTAAGTTAGGGGCGTGGGACTATGTGCATGCATGTGCCTCGAGCACGCGACATTTTATGCACATATGTTATCAAGAGACTAATCGAGTGGCCCTCGCTTTATTACTCCAAACTATGTGGACACTTGTTGGATATTTTTACCCGGGAAATAAGCTTATACCTGGAAACAACCTTCTAATCTTTCAACGAGTNATCTAAAAATCAATTAGCAAGATCTTCAAAGCACTTAGTGCCAAGTATCACTTAGATGACTCAACCACCCTCGGCAATATTCACAGTCTGTCAATCAATATGGTTTTACCCCCCGAGCTGTCAACCTGTCAAAAAAAATCAATTAGTGGTAGATGTCAATTAGATGACTCAGCAGTTCAACCACCCCCTCAATATTCGCAGTCTGTCACGTGACGTGTGACGTCATAAGCTCTCGACCAATCAGAGGCGTTTGTTTGCAGCAGGCTTGCCACGGTCTTAACTACTATTATTCAAATTAAAATTACATAAAGAAATTTTAGCAAAGCAATTCCTTGCTAATGCTTAAAGAAGAAGTTTAACGGTTAACAAGCTCTTTATTTCCATCAAATGATACAAAACAAAGATATGCTCCTATCAAAATGTAAAAGTAACAAAAACAAACACAATTACAATTAGATTATCACAAATTCTTCCCATGCATGTAACTTTTTTAATGATCCTATTATTGCTTGGTGACCTAATAAATTATAGCTTAAGTTTGCGTTTGAAAATTTCATAACTTTTTCAGTTTTTATGCTATTATCTAAGTTGTTCCAAAGCTTGACTGTATTATAAATAAAGGACTTTTCCCAATAGGAAGACTTATTAAGAACAGGTGTAGTACATGCGTGAGTGCGTGAGTTAAATTTTAATAAACAGTCTAGAAATGGGGANCTCGAGCACGCGACATTTTATGCACATATGTTATCAAGAGACTAATCGAGTGGCCCTCGCTTTATTACTCCAAACTATGTGGACACTTGTTGGATATTTTTACCCGGGAAATAAGCTTATACCTGGAAACAACCTTCTAATCTTTCAACGAGTTTGGTGGCAGGTTGTTGAAATTGGTAGTCTCTGAACAGTTTTTCAACAAGTATTTAGACCAAAGTTTATGTGAGCTTTAAAAATTTTAGGAGGGCGTGCGCCTGGTAGTGGGAGGGCAAATGGGGGATGTTGCTCTTCTACGAAAATATATTTGTAGTTTTCCTTGTTTTAAAATATTAATAAGCTTTTTTAAATCATGCTTTATATTCTCCCTCAAATTTTTAAAGGGTTCAATCGTCTCTCGTTCTTCAATCACATGATTTAGTGTGCTATGTATGGGTGCTATTAAACTAGATCTAATCGTGGACGTCGAATATTATATTCGCTCAGATTCAGTGGATTAGAAATTTACAGACAGATTCCTGAAAAGCATTTGATACAAATTAGTCAAAACTCTCCGATAATACTTACATTAATGTATTTCAATCCTTCAAATTCCTGGACCTCTCAAATTTAATTTTGGGTCTCCCTTAAACTAATTTCCGGCTGCGCTTCTGAGACAACCAAATTTTGGATACAATCTATTCAATTTAAAGAATATATGTCCCATAGCAATATAGAAATATAACTAGCACAGCAGATATACATTAAAACAATTCTCATTTCAGCCTACAGCAGTCAATTCGGCAAAAATTTAAATCAATTATTTTTAATGAAGTTGTCTTCATGGATTAGCAATTTTATTAGTGATTGATAAATAATTACCATTTGGTAATAATGTAACCAAAGTTACTAATATATTGTTTAATAAGATTTTTTAAGCATCGTTGTTGTCAATGCTACAGAAATTTTGTTTTCAGCTAAATATTAATTAGATAATATATCATTCAAAAGGCGTGGCTTCTTTAGCTGACACGATCAACAGTTTTCTACACGAATATTGATTGTGTTTATACCAAATTCACAAATCCGTTATATAAGTAATCAATATCTTGATAAGACGATGAGTAACGGGTAAAAGGTGCTAAAGCGTCCTCCCATATTTATCTGATTAAAACAACCAGTTATAATTAGATTTTAAATAATTTAAATTCAATGCTATAAACGTTTTAAAAACAATATTATTTGGAATAAATGAATAAGATTATTTTTGGATCTTTCTTCAAGCACAAATTCCTACACAACCTTGCAAAGGTATTGTCTACATTATGAACATATCAAAAACATAAAAGAAATTTATGTTCATCGACTTCAAAAAAGGAAGACATAAACTAAATAAAAAATTACCAAAAGAAAGAAAACGTATTCATTAAATTAATATATTAATTTGCAATAAGAGATGATCATTCTTAAATAATTATAATACACTTAAAAGTAAACTTCGTGAGCATACAATGGAATTAAAATTCCTTTTGATATTGTTTACACATGCAAAATAATTTAACCTTCCAATATGTTCAATTTTATAGTTTGGTTTTGTATTTTACTTAAGAATTTAATTAAATTTATATTATTATTATTATTATTATTATTATTTTTAATGAGTTCACTTTGATGTTGTTGCTTAGAATCTAAAACTGTTGAATTAGAACTTTGTGCCAAACTGCTGCAAATGGTTTATATTGGTTTGATGGATGCAGATCAAGAACTGCTGATTGATTCAATTTGAAATTCATGGAACAGTGCTTGACATGAATGTGGGATTATTTCTCAATTCCAGCTACTTTTACTGAGAGATCTTTTTAGCCATTGACACAGCAACAATCAAGTCCACGGATATCAAAACATAAACAAATAAAAACAAAAATAGAAAATGAATAACATAATATGATGCTACTTCCTAAAAATGAATAGTGCTACTTATTCTTCTTAATACCATGATAAGAAACATTGGAACATCATTTATATATATATATATATATATATATATATATATACAGTATGCATCAAATTATTATTGACACCAGTTATGAAAACATTATTAGAAATATACCATATTGTTTTATGCAAATATAGCATTAATTTCAATTTTTAATCAAAAACTATTATTAGTTTTACTGATTTCAATTGGTATTTTGTTATGCAAATGCTAATGGAGAAAGTTTACATGTGCGTACTTAAACATGTCCTGGTCAAATTAATATGGACACTATAAACATTTTGTGTATAATCTTTTTTATTTCCACAATGAGTAATCAAAACAAACACATTTAATAACACATTCAAAGTATGCACAAATAATTCAAAAATAAAAATTTAGTCCATGTTTAGGCTGCCTTTAATATTTGGTGTGACCACCTTTTGCTTTGATCACAGCTTCAATTCGTCGAGGCATGCTGTCAATTGCATTTTTTACAAATTGTTGCATCTTTTCATTTTGAAACCATTCATTAATTAGTTCTTCAATTAAGTTTTTTATTAGTAATAGTTTTTTCCTGACATTTTTCTTTTAAGATGCCCCAAATGTTCTCAATGGGGTTGAGATCAAGTGAATTACCAGGCAACGAAAGAAGAGAAATTCCTTCTGATCTCAAAAATTTAGTAACCACTTTTGCTGTGTAGCATGGTGCCCCATCTTGGATGAATATGCAGTTATACAAAGAGTCATACCAGTCATTGAGCTGTGGTAGAAGCTTGTTTTTTAGAATGTCTATATACTTGATGGAGTTCAACATTCCATCACATATATGTAGCCGTCAAGCGTCATTAAAATTAATCACACTTCAGACCATAACCTTTATGGGGTGCTTCAACTTTTGATGAAGTTGCAATGTTTGACCAGCTGAATGCCATACTCGTTTTTTTGATGCCATTTTGCACTCAAAAGTGCTTTCATCACTGAAGGAAACCTGACGCCAACCATTAACAGTCCATTCAGAATGTGCTCTTGCAAAATCGAGTCTCTTCTTCATCATCTTATTGGTCAATTTTGGAACTTTACGTGGTCTGATCGAGGCACAAGCCATTTTCTTTAGCCTTCTTTGAATTGTACTTGTTGAAACATTAATGCCATTTGACTTTGCTTCTTGTTTCAACTGTGCGGCTGAAAGCAAAGGCTGCTTTATTATTGTTCTATGCAAAAACCGGTCATTATTTTTTGATGTTTTTGGCTTTCTACCACACCTTCCTTTCCTTTGTGGTGTGCATATATTGTTTTCATTTCAAAATTCAATATTTGAAATACTGCTGCTCACTAATGCCAGATATTTTTGAAATTTCCCTGATGGAATTGTTTCCAGCTTTCAGTAGACCATTTACAAGATTGATTTCCAAATCATTAAGATCTGCTTTTTTGCCCATTTTGTAGTAAAAGATGTTTATAAAATGTATATATTTGTACTGCAAATTTCTGTGATATGGTAGGCAATGGAATGTACGTGATAATTAGCTGCAAAAATTCTGCAAATATGTATGCAAGCAGTGTAAATGTATTGCAGATCTAGGTGTCCATAATAATTGAAAAATATTTATAGCTAGCTATTGTGCAATATAAAATATATCAATATCATGTAGCTAATGTATATCATTGAATCATAGTACATAGCTGGAATGAATATAAAACAATTGGCATTTCATGGACACTTTTGAGAACACGTAAGTGAAAGAGGAGGCACTTCTCTGTGTTTCTTTTTTAGATTTAAAAAAAATCATCGGTAATTTAATCCAAAACAACCTGGTGTCCATTTACACAGTTTCAAAGAAATTGTGATCCATGAACTCGTCATTTTATGAATGCGCACAAAGGCAGGTTAGTAAATATATATCAAGGCATATTCCTGTGGCTGAGGTACTTGAAAAGATTGGCTATTTATTGCTTACAATTTCGATTTTTTAACAAAGACCTAAATACACTTCACACCGAATAATCAGATAATTTTAAGGTTTTGAAAACATGAAAGGAACGCTGAACTTTACCTTCAGCTTATTCATTACTAGCAGGGGTACCCGGCGTTGCCCGGGGTATTTGAAAAGGCGTTCATTCTGTTGTTCTTCAGTTTCCCTCTGCCTTGCTAAGGACATTCTCTTAGCTTGAGGGTTTTTTCTTGATAAGGCTGTCTTTTTTGGAGGCATGGTTTAACAAATATTAATTGAGCTACTTAATTTTGGAATTCTTAAATCTTTGACTGCAAACCATCAACTGAGTGGCCTTAAATGTTAATTTTTCAAATTTTTTTTGCACTGTAATTCACTAAGTAAAGATCACTTGATGTGTACTCTTTGAGTGTCACAGGTCAACTGAATGGCCTTAAACGTTTTTTGTCCTTTTATATGTTTTAAAAAACGTTTTTTGTCCTTTTATATGTTTTAAAAAACGTTTTTTG
>CABFPE010000544.1:6560-38052 GCA_900660155.1 Hofstenia miamia | reverse complement strand
TATATATATATATATATATATATATATATATCGACGCAATCCAAACTACTTACATTAAAATTTTTTGAAATATTTCAATTAGTGTCAAAAAAATTTTGCACATAGTAAAAGCTCAGTCAAATTTTTATTCTTTGTGATTTCTTAATCAAATATTAAATACAAATTGTCAATAAAATATTCCAACAACCTTGACAAAATCTTCCCAAATCAGGAAGCAGTAGATTGATATTTCTAACCTAACCCTATCTACATATCAGCAAATTCAACATTTAGCTTTGAAATGTATGATTTGTATGTTGTAAAAACGACAAAGCAAGTTCAGAATTGCGTCATCATTTGAATTGCAGTACGAAGCAATTGTGCAATTGTATTTTTTGATAGTCTATATTATTGTCTGAAGAACCCTAGACTAAGCCAACAATTGAATTTTCGCGAATTCTGAAATTAGTAAAATTCAAAAACTATTCAACACAAGCTCAGCTTTTGTAGACTTTACTCAATGAGTTTATGAAATGCAAGAACAAATTTTTTAAGGTCTTATTCATAATCAACAATTATTATTTAACAAATTAATTTTATGATAAAGTTGTTACAGAAAACTGTTTAATTTTTTCAATATTCACACATATTCACACTAAAGTATTGAAATATCAATTGCTCTAACAAAAAAATTATTGAATAATCCATGAAAACTATGAAAAATGCCGTTTCACTTCAAAGCTTTCTACAGGGACTTTATTACATAGAAATCAGTAAGAGTTCCATTATATGTAACTTTCAAAATCCATGAGCAAGGATTGACATGCAGGTGCGTGTTTATAAGGAGAGGGGGTTTCGGAAGTCCGGAATCTTCAAATTCAGGAAAAATAATAAATATGTCTATATCCCAAAAATTTAATAATCAGTTGGTGTAGAGCACATGTATTTGTGGTTCTATGGAATAGAAAATGTAATTAAACGCGAGAAAATGTCATTAAGAAAAAACATTAATTTTTAAGATTCCGTCCTTCACAATATCATTCAAACATATTTCGCAAAATGAAGAAATTTCTAATATTTTTGTACTATATTATGTCATCATGTACAATTTATTTCAAAACAAAATATAATTATGAATCATATTTATGTAAAGGATGCCCATCAGGAAAATTCTGGATACACGCCGAGTGAAAGGTAGATGAATTCTCAGCCGAATACAATAATTAAAATAGTTATGATGATATCTCCCTAAATTTCTAATATATTTGTAAATTGTAAACAAAATAGGTTTAAAGCAATGTAACAAAAGTTTATCAAATTTCATTCATCTTGACACTAAGTTACAAATTTTTATTACGCAAAGTGATTGTGGAAGATAAACAAAAATGACATATGGTTATGAATATTAGCAAATGTTGACGTTAATATTACAGCTTAATAATCAATTCTATTTTAGGAGGCTGAGCTACGCCGTTTGATCTCAACTGTTATTTATTGTTATGATAACAATCTTCACAGCTCCACAAGAGGCAATCAGTCGTAGGGCATATCATCACTTAGGAGTTTTTTGGAATTCAAATTGGTTGAGACAGTAGTTTTTCAATTCGTAACGATGCTATTTACTTAGCATCGCCTTGTTAGCGTTATGTTTAGTTGTATATTTTAGAGTAATATAATTTATCTAAATGTATTAGTTTAGAAATATTAATGTATATTTCTAGAAAATTAAGGAAAGAAAAGAACCCCTATATTTGAAAATTATTATGAAAAAATTTCTTAGTTACGAAGTATTTTCTAGAAAGTGTGTTTTTCAATATTCCTTGTCTATTTAAGTTAAATGAAGTTTAATTTTTTAAAATTCATATAAAATTTATTCCTCTAACCGCCAGCCCCATTGATTTTTAAAGGAAATTGATTCAGTTGGGAAATTTCAGGGAAAAGGGCAACTATTTTTGCGCGTTGCATCTCCCTTAGTTTCAAGAGATTTTACTTAAAAAAGCTAGCTAGATATTGCTAAGGACATTTAGGCTATAGTTTTTTTTAAATTTAGTTCCATTTTCATTATCTTTGAAAAACTTGAACTATATACACCATGAGAAAGTTATTCTTATTCTAGAAAACTAAATGTTTTAAAAAATAACTAAAGTTAGCACTTTACTAAAGCTAGCATCTAATTAGTTAGTCAACATGCCATCTTGTGACTGTGAAATGAATTATAATGGTAGCATTAAAAAAGCTAGATTAATAGCTTGATTATGCTTTTTACCTATTTTTTGCAACTAACTTTGTATTTTTAATAAAGATTGTGAAATATTAAAATTAAATACAAAAGTTAATTAATAAGTCGTTTTGAAATTCAATTGTATATTAACAAACGTTAATTACACGAAACATGAAATTGCAATACAAAACTCGAAACTTACAGTCCTTGAAAACAATATTTATATATGAAAAAATTTTTACTGAAAACAATTACAAAAAATGAAACATTACAGTATGAGAAATGTTTTTTTAAATACCTAATTTTTATATTGACGCTATTCTCTAAAATATATTATTCTTTTAATAACAGAATATATTTTCCAAAATCTGTATATTTCAAAAATATGAAATTGCTAATCCAAGTTATGAATTCCAATAACTGCTGTAAAAATGCGAACGCTGCATTTCACAAAGCCTCTTTGTTGATACTTAATTTTATTTTAGGCAGTTGGCATTTTAAGACATTATTCAACTACTGGGCAAAGAAATCTAGTTTCCACATTAGTAAACAGTAGCAATTTGAATATTCAAAGGCTAATTTTAAAAATGTCTTTCACTTTGTACTTTTACATAATCAAATCATTTACTTATTTCATGAGAACATATGGCAAAATTAATATTAACTGACAAATTTCACTGGGAAATTATATTAAATCTTTTTTGTTAATGGATTTATTCCCTAATTTTTTTCAACAAATAATGTAAGAAACATTTCTTGTTCATGTATTTTTCTGGTTTCAGTTCATTATGTTATAAATGGAAACTAATTTATTAAATATGTATATACAGCATTGACGAATTTTAATTAATTCATTTGTATATAAGTTAAATATTAATAAATATTAAAAAATAGCAACAAACATTAAGATATCAATACCTATGGGTAAATATTAGAACCAAATATTGATTTTAGTATACATAATTCTATGAAATATTCTACTATTGAAGATAATCAATGATCATGAACATGAAAAATAAGCATTGCAGGAATTAAACATTCTAGCATAAATAGTGTATGTTTGTTTACTGCAGATGATTCATGCCACATTGCAAACACTTTCGAGGAAAAATATTCATTCCAAGTATAATTCTTCAAGAACATTTACTGATTATAAATCAGTCTCTGTGTTTTCTTTTGAATGAAGACGATTCATCCTACGTTGCACATTGCAATAACTCTTTTCCTTAACTGGTTAAATATATTTATTTATACTAGAAGATTCAGTAATGTCCCAACATGATAAGGAATTAAAATTTAATCGAAAATGCATGAGTTCTAATCTTAAAAATATAAGGAAATGTTTAGAAATATATTAACTATTACAAATATATTTATATTTGAAATTAATGACTCTATTGCTCATGAAAATTGAGCTTATCGATGACAAAAACTGGGTATTGAACATTGCATATCATTAGTAAATTTGGACTTTTTTAAAAGAAATTCTTCTTTTTTATAAATATTTAATGTTATACATAAAATCGTACTGCTAAACGCATTTTAGATTGTTATAACCTCGCGTGATTGAATGGTTTTCTTATGGTTTTCAACAAAAATTTGTTGGAGTGAGGCAGTTAGTTCAACCTGATGCCTCTTTGTAAAATGAATCCAAGCCAAAGCGAGTTAGAATGAGCGCTGCTCCTTGTTTTACATGATTTGAACAAATAGCTGTCAAGTTAGTATATTGATATCGTGGGATCTCGAGTAACGCAAGTTCTTGCCGATATTTTCTCCAAAAGCACTATTCTATTGAAAATACAATAAACAGATAGCCTAACATGGGGCGGCATGTAAATATGTTGATAATGATTTTGTATATAATACCAATTAATTGTAAATTGAAAAAAATTTCGGGAGCATTTTTACAGAGTTGAATGACAAACGGGGAATGAGTAATCCCAAATGATATTACATAATTAGTTATTTCAATATATTAGTTGAAATTATATTGTAATGTAAGAGAAAGAATGTTATTAATGCAATGGTAAACAATTCTACGCCTATTCGTGTCGAAATTTCATCATTAGGCCCTCGCAATAACCAATTTTCATTATAAGATGTTTTCACGAACATTTACAGCGGAGACTCTTGTTGAAAATCATTGGCAGCTGCTTATTACCCTAGTAAATAAATTTGGAAAATTTGGCAAAAAATTGCCAAATATTTGGAAAGGATTTGCAAATCGATTCCAAATATTTGGCAAATATTTGCCAAAAATTTGGCAAATTTTCCAAATTTTATGCAAACTTTCCAAATATTTGCAAACTTTCCAAGAATTTGGCAAACTTTCCAAATTTTGGGCTAAGTCAATTTTTTAGAGCACATTAAATATATTAANCCAAATATTTGGCAAATTTTCCAAATAATTTGCAAACTTTCCAAGAATTTGCCAAATATTTGGCAAACTTTCCAAATTTTGGGCTAAGTCAATTTTTTAGAGCACATTAAATATATTAAGCAATTACAGGCATACATTTATTCAAAGCATTAGAATTTCATTAGTTAGTTATTCATTACAGCATTTGATTACACTGCCTACAAAGTATACATTGCCAAATATTTGGAATATTGCCATTTACAAAAATTATGCATTTTTATCCAAATATTTGGCAAATGTACAGCATTTCAAATATGCTTGCAGCATTTTTGTCAAAGAATCATGAATTGGGCCATATTTGCAATATCTTAAATTGGCCAAGCTTGGGCCTAAATTTTCTGCTTATGTCCATCTCTGCTCGGGATCGCGGGATAATGAGCCAAAATGTTAAATTTTTTTAATTGTTATTTTAGGTGTTAATTTGGCATCATCTATACAAATATGCATTATCATTCGAAAAGATACCTTGCAATAATTTCAATAAATTCTGATTTTCAAGAAAGGTCCTTTGAAGAATGTGAAATGCCAAATTTTGCGATGCAGTTTCTTAAGTAGTTTTGAAGAAGAAATGCAGTATGATAGTCATAATGGTGTACAAAATCTTGAATTCAGTCCTACAATTTCAAAAGTACCAAGTCAGGAGATTATGATAAAGTAGAGGTATAAATTAGGCTAGCTGGTCCAACTACTTGCTACTCGTGGTTTTATGTTATGATTTTGTGTTATGCACATTGTCTTTTTTATTAGTTTGTTGTTATGCTATTTATTTTTTAGGATCAACTCATATTGTCACAAGAACAATGTATGTATTTTGTCATTTTCAATATTAGTAGCCTTCGAATGTTATATCTGTTATATCTTAAAGCATCACAAAGTTATGGCGACTCCTTGTTCATTTTACCTTCTATAAAAAGAAGGGAAGAAATTACCACCAATAAAGATGGAAAGTTTTATTACCTGAGCATTTCAAAATTTGAAATATCTGTTTTCCAATGGCTTTCTTTCCAGAGATAGGATGGACTTATTCATTCAAATAGGCATAGAGATAAACTGCCTTTATTTTAGTTGTTTTTCAGTGAAACTATGGGAAACATTAATGAAATCTATGGATTCATCATATTGGCATCATTTGCCTCTTAACGTAATTTGTAGTGTTGAAAAGTTAAATGTCGACAACTTTTTAAATGATATTTCTAAAGAGATTAACAACTGCTTTCAAAATTTTTTCTATTGACGGTGTATTCATCACAATAAAGGATTTCACATTTATTTATCTGATCTAACAACGGTAAAGACTAAAATGCTTCGTCTTTCAAGAACGATGTTTTCCAGTGCTGAAAATAATACCACTCATTCTCTTCATTCACTGATTCCTAAAAAATTGATTTATACTGGCCAATATGCTTATTCTAATTTCAAATCTGAACGAAGGAAATCCTAATTGGTGCCTTATATGTGTAAATATTTTAACTCGCTTTAATTTTCTGTTAATTATATTTTCAATAATAAACGTTTTTTCTTCTTCTTTTTATTTATGATGCTCCTGCGGTGCATTTGTTCAAGATTTGAAGTTTTTTTTAATGAAACCTAACCCTATAGTAATTTTTCGACTAAATAATTTTTAATTATTTAAATTTAGTTATTACTCAACATGGTGGATACAATGGATGTGGAAGTGGGTATTTTCTCGTTATTGATGAATATTCGTCTGAATATAGACATGACTTTTATCCAGGGATTGATCACGAACTCAAGAATAATTATTCATATCTATATATGCACTTAGTTTGCAATGTGAAACGAATGTTGAGTTACTATTTTTTATCAAAAAACGATTGGGACTTCGTTTAATGCTTTTAAAGGCTCATGACTCCAAAATTTCGCAGCATTGCAGCAGCTTGCCAAAAAAAGTCCACTCAGGGTACGAAAGGTTTCTTACTTAAGTTACTATCAAACAACTAAGTTGAGATGATTCCTTTTTCGTTTGGCCCTTGTTGACTAAAATTTACAATGATTCATGCTACTTCATCCTGCAATTTATGCAATGCCATTCAATCAGCGTATTTCTCTAATCCCTAACATTTGATATTGCATAAATATATTTATTACTGGAGTTTTTTCACTTTTCATGTATAATTTATGATATCCATGCTTTTTAAAATTTTCCTAATTACATTGAATGTCTTGGATCACTGGTAAATTTTTAGCCAATTTCCATGTGAAGATATTTTAAGACTATTGAAGAAACTGTAACAAAAACAGCATAAGAAACATCTTGACTACTTTTCTTGGTCTTCGTAAGGTCTGCTCCCGTGGGGTTCCGCACGATTTGACACAAGCAAACAACAATCTCAATTTGAATGTGCACAAGAAATGTTGAATCGCTATCGTAACAATTCATTTGAAGATTGCTGCAAATTTTGGTGTACAGAGGTCGAGACTTGGGCGGTCTACCAAACGCCAAACACCAAAGCTTAGAATATGGTATGGCTTTCTCCATGGCAAAGTAAGCCTACCATTGTCAAACCACAGCTCACCAACCGTAAAGTTTTGCTCTTTGTGGCATTTACACCTTTCTATTGATGGAGTTAATCCAGGAGTTATGGTGAACTCTGGGCGCTATATTGAGTTTGTGCTAAGGACTGGCGAGCTTTGGCGCAAGTTACGATGTCGACCAACAAAATTGTCTTCTTTAAGGTGGCCAATTTTTTCGAACGTCGTAAAACAATACTTGTATGACAAGCACCATACTGTCCAAACCTAAATCTATGTGATCGATGGGTTAACAAAATTCTTAAAGAAGCATTTCTAAATCATCATTTTGCAAGTGGGAATGAGATGGTTCAGCATTCGCTACAGGCAATGCAGCAGGTGCCACTTGAGCGCTATCAATCTGAATTTGAAAAACTTTTTAGGTACTGTGAAAATGTTATTGAGTACCATTGTGATTATTGTTTGTAAATAAATGTTTTTTGTGGATTATTTTTATGTTTTGAAAGAGATATACTAACAGTCCGGGAACATATTAGACACACCATATATATATATATATATATATATATATATATATATAATCTTTCAAAAGAAGTTATTTTTTTAATTTAATTATGCATATTATTAGGTTTCAAAATGTAATGTGTATCTATTTTTTTAGAATGCGCTTTGTAGTAGTACCGTTTATTATTTTATAAACAATTTATAAGAATCAGGGTTCCCATGGGTATGGGTACACCCAGCGGGAATGGGTATGGGGGCTTCACGCGTGTTCTCATTTGTAAAGTCACATTTTATAAATGAGATATAAATAGTTATAAAGTTTGGACTTAATTGTCAATTTACATAAAATATTGCCTTAATTACAGCATTGTAAACGAACGGTGATTGTTACTCAGTCAATCAACATCAAGCATTCGGAAAGGGTTTAGAGACCGGCTGGGATTTTCCAATACGGGTATGGCTTGGGCCATGCTTGAAATTTGAGACTATGGGTTTTCCATTGGTTTGTTGAACCAATTTGCCAGTTCCGTAGGTTTTCTTGTCGGTATGGGGTGAGTATGGGTTTTCGAATAAATACCCAAAGTCTAGGAGAGCAAAATACAATGTAGAAATAAGAAAGCAACATATTTGCGTTAATAGGTATGATGTGTGGACAGTAGAGTATTTATGTAGTTGCAATAGTAAGGTACGAACTCTACGGAATTCGTGAGTATGAGGGGAATTGAAGGTAAAAGCTTGTGAAAGATGTGATTGGGTTTCATCATCTTCATGAAAAATTTCTCACCATGATGAATGTTGCGATATTTAAAAATTATATGCGGATAGTTCGAATTTGAAAATATGTTTTCTCCACGTTGAAGTTTCTTCTCCAGATATTTAGGTAAAATAATGAAACATGAGGGAGAATAGTCCAGTATTGAGATTAACGTTCATATGAATATTTTGTGTAGGAAGGCTTCATCAACAATAGGTCTTAGTTGCTAATACAAAAGAGCATTGTGGCAGATTTTTTGCAGATGCTCTCCACATGAAGATTCCAATTTATATTGGACTCAATTGTTATTCTGAATAGGCGCTTAGAAGTGACCACTTTTAATTCATAGTATCGAAAAGCTATCTTCCAGGATTTCTCCTTCTTAATTGTAGACACCAACTTAACATCACCCAGTTTAGAAAAGAAGGACCTAGAGAGCTTAGAGATAGGGTGAGAAAACTAACGTCATCCGCACATTTAACTATACAATTACTAGGAAAGCTGTTATTCAAATCGGAGATAAAACGGAGAACTGCAAAGGCCATAGGATTGATCTTTCGAATACGCCAGATCAAATTGGGTGGAGATACTTAAGAGTCCTTGATAGCAGGCCTTGAAACTTCTATGAGAAAGATAATCCGTGATTAAGATTTGTGAGACAGCAGATTGTTTATAATCATTTTCTTGGGGACACCGTCGCAATCTATGGAATTACGAAATCTGGTGATGTGATCAAGAGGTTTGATCAAGGTGGTAGTTGTAGAGCAAAATTCTGTATAAACAAATTGATTATTGTCAAGATTGTTGAGTAATTAAGGATTGAGTTGAGAAAAAATAACTTGGAAGGGATACGGTATGCCTGAAATTGAGGTCCTTCTGTATGGAGGTTTTGGGAATGAGCCTAATTCGAGAGTGTTTTTAACAGCTTGGGAAGTTTCTGAATTCAATTTAAGTAAATGGGTTCGCATATTTAAAGAGCACTTTCCTTGAGAAGCAATGGAGGAATACCATCAGAATACGGATACTTTTGCATCTTAGATGAGTGCATTAGATCGAAAATTTGTTTTAGAGTACCAGAAAGTATCAAGTGTCGTCCCACACATCTTTAAGAGTTGGTGGGTTGAAATTATTCATGTTTTGTGCGAAGAAGTTAACAAGCTGAAACAGACCAGTATTTTGTCATCAAAATTAGAAGGAAAGGCAGACAATTTATTAATGAGGATTTGTTACTTTGCTCTTCATTCTGGATATCTCAAGGGTTACGTTTATCACATGCCATCTTGTATATGTTCTTCGACCAAATGATTTCTGAATTAATTTTCTAACAATAATGCTTATATAGACCATTCTTTTTGGAATGAGATAGTCTTTTATATTCCTTCATGACACTAGTAATCNTATATATATATATATATATAATCTTTCAAAAGAAGTTATTTTTTTAATTTAATTATGCATATTATTAGGTTTCAAAATGTAATGTGTATCTATTTTTTTAGAATGCGCTTTGTAGTAGTACCGTTTATTATTTTATAAACAATTTATAAGAATCAGGGTTCCCATGGGTATGGGTACACCCAGCGGGAATGGGTATGGGGGCTTCACGCGTGTTCTCATTTGTAAAGTCACATTTTATAAATGAGATATAAATAGTTATAAAGTTTGGACTTAATTGTCAATTTACATAAAATATTGCCTTAATTACAGCATTGTAAACGAACGGTGATTGTTACTCAGTCAATCAACATCAAGCATTCGGAAAGGGTTTAGAGACCGGCTGGGATTTTCCAATACGGGTATGGCTTGGGCCATNATCAAGGTGGTAGTTGTAGAGCAAAATTCTGTATAAACAAATTGATTATTGTCAAGATTGTTGAGTAATTAAGGATTGAGTTGAGAAAAAATAACTTGGAAGGGATACGGTATGCCTGAAATTGAGGTCCTTCTGTATGGAGGTTTTGGGAATGAGCCTAATTCGAGAGTGTTTTTAACAGCTTGGGAAGTTTCTGAATTCAATTTAAGTAAATGGGTTCGCATATTTAAAGAGCACTTTCCTTGAGAAGCAATGGAGGAATACCATCAGAATACGGATACTTTTGCATCTTAGATGAGTGCATTAGATCGAAAATTTGTTTTAGAGTACCAGAAAGTATCAAGTGTCGTCCCACACATCTTTAAGAGTTGGTGGGTTGAAATTATTCATGTTTTGTGCGAAGAAGTTAACAAGCTGAAACAGACCAGTATTTTGTCATCAAAATTAGAAGGAAAGGCAGACAATTTATTAATGAGGATTTGTTACTTTGCTCTTCATTCTGGATATCTCAAGGGTTACGTTTATCACATGCCATCTTGTATATGTTCTTCGACCAAATGATTTCTGAATTAATTTTCTAACAATAATGCTTATATAGACCATTCTTTTTGGAATGAGATAGTCTTTTATATTCCTTCATGACACTAGTAATCTATTTGAATTTACTGGAGTCTTTGTAGATATTCGTGGAATAGTTGCGATTCCAGAAAGAAAGGCTTCATGGAAGTATTCCAGCTTGAAATTTACGTCTTGTGAAAAATAAATGGATGTGAAATTAATATTATAGAACAGTGAAGAAATTTTCTAATATTACAGCTGCGTAGATCGAGCACCTCATGAGATATATTTTGATTTATCAAGTGGTGGAAAAATCTTAGCTTTGCCGTAAGGATGACTGAGTTCGCGATCCATTAATATTTGATTAATTATATGTGGTGATGTGATCCGTGACTTTGACACAAAGATCGAAAAAGTCACTGAGATCCGAGAAACATAAGTAAATGAAATTATTGTTGGAATCATTGCTAATAATAAAACTTGAGTCAACGTTATCAAATAAGAAACCATGAAAATCTTCTATAATTGAATCGAGAATGTCATTATGAGTTTTGATATTTAGTGTTGTGGGAATGTATATAAAGACAATGAGAATATCAAAATGAGAAAAGCGTAAAACAAGAACTTCAGCAACGTGTGGAGTTCTAGAGGTAATAGTTTTGATGGATCTTAGATTAATATGAGACCGCAAACATACTCCGCTGCTAGATCTTTCCGATAGATTTCACCATAATTGGAGCTGACTTTGATGATATGGTACTTGAAATTTACAAAGCGGAGCAACAAAGGGCGCACTTCTGCTTTAATGATTGCATCTCACTCCTGTCCAGGTTTACTATTTTCTAGTAATCTCCCGTATATCTATCTATATCTATATATAAATATATATATATATATATTAGTTGGTTATATTGGTTTCATTGTATGTTTTTGGTATTAAATAAAAAGATTCTAACTTGATATGTGATAGCAAAATTAACGACGCTAATGACCAAACAGAGGCCGGAACCAAAATAAACTTTTTGGGACCGGGACTGAACGAGACCAGGACCAAGACAAACTTTTGGAATCGGGACCGGGATCAAATATAACTTGCCCCGCATGCCCCTAATACAAATTCTACACTAAACAAATAACATGCATTTTAGTGTATATTTGTTTTTATTATAATTATTGCTAGCTGCTTATTGAATACATGTTTAGTGAATCATTACCCCGTTTATACGAGATGTGGTGGAGCAACTAAATTCGGCGTAGTAGCCAATGCGGCAGCATTTGTTGATCAAAATTGTTTTTTATAAATTTTAATTATTCGTGTATACACGTGCTCCACTTTAGTAAAATATAATTATTTTGGTAAATTATAATTGGTTACATGCAAGGTAAAAGCCAATCACAATTGAAAAACGCAAACAAAATGATTGACAAGTTCTTTATCTAGCACTAGTACGGCTTGATGCGGACGAATGGATTCTGCTCCGGGGAGCAATTAACTCGAGATAATGCGGCTACTAACGCGGAGCACGGGTAGACGCCCTTAATGCGGGTAGTTGCATCATTCGCTTTTTTACCGGATCATTCCCCACGTATAAACGGCCCTATTTAAAAAACTGTTAACATACTACATTTAAGACAGTTGCAATTAGTTAATTTTAGGTAAATTCTCACTCTAACGTAATTGTTAAGAGAAATTACAATTTCCAGCTAATTTATTAGTCTGGAAGTTACTAAAATCTCAAGATCCGAAAGTATATACGTGACAATTAGCATAATTATATTTACTAAAATATTATTGTCAATACACTAAAATTTATAAAAAAGTTCACTTATGTTAGTTAGTAGATCGCACATGCAATTCCCCAACGTGGGTCAATTCGTGTTTTTGTATCAATACAAGTGCATAACGTAATGGTACCATTGAACACTGAATGCCGATTCAGTGAAAGAAATTCTGTAAATAAGAGCTCTAAGGATTTAGGTGTCTAAATCTAAACAATAGTTAATTGTAATTTTCTAAAATAAAATTTTAGTTTTTTTCAAAAATGAAAATCACCACATAGATACATTTAACTAATCTGATTAAATATAAATACAAGTACGGTGAAGTCGCGAAGATAGTTTCCACAATTCTAGTACCTTAAATAAATTTCTAAACTGTTTCTTATAAAGATCATTGGGCGTTTTTAAGTATATTTGGTGGTAGGAAGCGCATACAAGTAGAATAGTACGCATTGCAGCCTATAATCTGCAAAGCAGCCTTTAAATATCAATGATATATTTAGTGCTAGTCCGATAACTTAGACGAGTATGCATCCTGTACATGTTCTTTAGAATGGACCCGACCCGAATGATACCTAGACCCGACCACTCTTAATAAGATTTACCCGACTGTATGAAAACAAGCAAATCTATATTTGTTTTCACGCAACTAGCTAGCCAAATAAATGCTTTACTATGCGTTGGTTGTCATGCGACAAAACAATCAAATGAAACAACACTCTTTTAATTGTTAAATGTAGCATTTACATATAATCAGCAATTTATGTTAACGATATTGAGTAACCGAAAATGACCCGATTTAAAGAAAAAACCTTCGACCCAGATTCGACAAAAGTTGACCCTACCCAACTCGACCAGTTTCCACCCCTGGTCACAACCAGTCAAAAAGAGAATTGAACTGAAAATACGGTGAAACCAGGTAAAGCTGTTGTAACCGCTACTCTATAATGTGATGACCGGTCGAAGTCGGCAGCCACATGATGATAAATTGGGTACCAGACCGGCTAATTAAGGGTACCGCTTCCATCTTTGTTTCATTCCCGACATTGGAATCCCAAAATTTACCAGTTCCGTCATCCAGGTATTACACATAAACCATCATCAATTAGAGTGCAATACTTAATATTTTGCACTAAGAAGCATTCAAGTTTATTATTAATGAGCAGTGTTTCAATATTTTCTAAAATTCTTAGTTCTAAAATGATATAAAGATTTGTTTAACAGATTCAAACCTATGCAAGTTGAATTTAAAAAATAATGCTTAAAATTCGCTAGCTAGTTGTCCTTCTCTCTTGTCATCTTGCCATAATTTTTCAATATTTAAAAATCTTAGTTTTTAGACCATAATAAATTTTGTGTATAATATCAACATGGCTACATGCAAGCACATTTATATTTTAGGCTCTATTTAATAAGTGTTTTGTTGATCTTTCTCTATTCGAGAATACATGAATTTTACAAATTGGGCATTTTAAACAACTTTATTGTACGAATTTTGCACCAATCACATATTTCAAACAATAATGACAATGTTATGGTTTTTGAATTTTTTTATCCCAGCAAATAATTTGCTGATAATTTAATTCTATTATCAATAATTTAATGTATCATTTAAGCTTTTCCCACGAGTTTAAATTTTGCCGCAAATTGTTTGAATTTGCTTTGAAATAACATAAAGCCACCATATAGCAATTCACAACTAAGTCAATTCGCTAACAGCTGAGGGTGCTTTCTATAGAAAACAACTCCACAACACTACCAAGCAATAAACCCACTTTATACGTTTTTTGTTTTCAACATCTGGAACGTCTGAAAATTTTATTGGACTTTGTATTTGCGTGGATTCATTTGCGACAAATTTCTTCAATGATGCTGTGGAAATCTCTGCTCTTTGTTCTTATATTTGCTGTACTTGGGTGTGCTGAAAGATGTACAAATTTTCCAAGTCGTAAGTGGTTTCATTTCAAAATAAAAAAAGAAGGATCCAGCGAATATCTTGGGAATATGTCATACTACCTTTCAAGCAAAGATAGCAGTCACCATTTTGAATTTCATCAACAGTACTATTTTGACGCCGGTGATTTATATAAGACTTGGCAGTTTGATGGAACGGAATTCACAAAAGATTGTGAAAAGTTTGATTTATCAGATTCCTTCTCAGTGTTTTTCTATAATAGAGAGTATGTTAACACCAAGAACATAGATGGCATAGATGGTGCTGTAGATGTTTACACTTCCTCTTCTGCAAGTGATACTTTTTATGGACTGCAGTCCTTTTCTGATAAAAGTTGCAAATTTGTTTATTATGAAAGATATGGAGTCGAAAAAATAGCTACAGGCGATCCCATTGACACTATTTCATATTTATATAGTGATACCTGCAAGAGCGCGTTCCCAAATTTTAAATTTAATTATTACGATTAAATTGTACACAACTTTGACTAATTATTTCTTTAAAACATCAGTTATATTTATAAAATATTTATCTAAATTACCATAACAACAAAATCTATATAATAGTCTCCCTCTTACCTTAACCTTAAATGATTTTTACCGACGTGGATGTCGCAATAAGTATATTCAAGGGTTTGAAAAGGCTATCACACAAAGCTTTTAGGTAAAGCAAAGCTATAATTGCTGTTAGATTAAGTTTTTTAATTTCGCTTGAAATATGAATTTTCAAATGGTAGATAATTTGGACCGTTAGATGGCAACAACATTTAAAAAACAAAGTTCTAAATTTTTACATATGATGGCATCAATTATATTTAGACATCTTTTATTAGTTTTCCAATATGCAATAATAACGACTGTCAAAAAGTAGTTTTCTATTAACTTAGCCTTTAACTTTCTAGGAATTTCTTACGTTGTTTATGCTTTCTTCAAAAACTATTTAAACTCCTTCGTCACTTGTAACTCTTCAATGCGTTCAGGTGCTCTACATTACATTAAAAAAGGATACGGCTCGGTATTTTCGCCCATGGCCTTTCGATCTCCAGATTGCCTAACCTTTAAGAATTGTGAGAATTTTAATTTTTTTCAAAAGGGAAATTATCAAATTTAGTTTTTTGCACTAATTTGAGTATTAATAAACAGAAATCATTTAGTTGTGCTTAAAACAAGGTTTAATTTGGCAGCATAAATATACTTTGACTTAGAGTTAAGTATTCTTTGTGTTGCTAGCTAACAACCCGACGAGCGTTTGAAGAAAACCTAGTCACTATTAATTGTATCGATTTGTTTCTTGAATTTCAATAAAGTGAACTAGTTAATTAGCTGTTAGATTCAACTTTTTTTTTGATACGATGTAATTCAATATTCAAGCAAGCTTGAGTTGGTCATTGGTAAAATGGATTAATTTCATCTAATTTGACTTATTTCTTTTGGTCATTATTATCGACATAATTTCATTCAATAATTGATGTAGAACCCTTTTTTCATGACCGTTCAAAGATTCTGTATTCTGTTTATCAGATTGTATCTGCCAGTAGCTGTAAATGTGAGGAACATTATGAAGGATGTGATTGAAGAACAAATGAAAAACTAAATCTATTTTGACATTCATCAGATTCTGACAAGATGCATCTTTTGAGCATTAGTGACAAAACTCAACGTTGGAATTGGTATGTTTTTCATATGGAATGTTTTACCAGGATAGATAAAAGATTTTCATAATCTTAATCAAACTGAAAATTGTAATACTAAGCAATTGATTGTTCATTTTTTAACTATCTCGCTTTATTATATATTGAGTTCAAATGATCTTGAAGCTTAAAACTCGAAATTTGATTAATGGCGATGCTATTGATATGATGACATTTAAGCTGATGCCAACTCAGTTCAATTTTTCGGTTTGCTAGACTATAGTTGGGCATGTTTGATATGTATTTTCAAATATAATCACTGAGTTTGAAAATGATATATTAGCATTAAGAGTATATGATACAACAATGTAAAATTTCAAAAATTAAGTTTCCTTTTAACACATGGTTCATGAATTACTTAGCATACATGTCCACTCTAAAGCGGTAACTATGGAAATTCTAAATTACGATGAATTGATAGATATACAATATATTCGAAATATATCTTTGTCTCTGGAAGTGAAGCAAATTTTCTTATCACGCAGGGCTTTAATTGGTCTACACATACTAAAATTAAGCCAAGTGAAATATTTTCGGGTTCTCACAGCTATGTATACTAGTAGAGAGTCCTAAATTAATTTAATCAAGTGCAAGTTTAATTATTTTCTGTGTCCTGGAAATAAATTTAATTTTCTACAACTATTATGAATGTTTAAGCAAACCAGTGCCAGGATAGGCACCGAATAAATCGTATCAGTTATTACATTGCCAAAACACTGTTATCTTTATAATTAAATGTTTTATTGACATCACTTGGATGAAGAGCTTCAATAGTTCTGAAAGCATCGACAAAATTGTTCAATTACCAAAACAGACACCTTCACGCCAAACTGGAACAAGCTGTCATTGACTAACAACATTTAGATTGGTTTCCAAATTGGGATGCTTCGCTTCAACTAAGATATTCTACAGGATCATGTATTTGCACCTAGCGATAATAACTCACTGAAACCCCTATGATGTCCATGGCACCGAATAGCCAGAAATGGTCATTTCTGAGTCTACTCAAAGCGATATGAATCCACAAAAATCTACTGGGGAGGATGCCAAAACTGCATCAAAATGTGTACCGTTTATCAGCATCATATCCACACCAAAGAATAATGTAGAAGAAGGCAAGCATGAATTACAAAAGTACTCTCGTCGAGAAATGGTTATTTCACGTTCCTCACAAAGAACCAGTAGCAGGAGACCCAAATAATATCTTTCAGCAGAACACCAAGGGATCACGGAGGAGGCAGGTTTTGTATTGTTCGATTTGTGGAGAATATTTAATGTAAGATATGAAGATTTAAGGAAATTGCGCAGTAAGGTATCATGAAGATTGTGTTGGACTTACTAAAGATGACGAAATTCTATATGTGGACTGTGTGAATGTGAATTAGAACTCAAACTCGTTCAAATTCTTTATGGCGCTTAACCCTCTAGGACCCGTAGTTGCAAATTTGCAACTTCACTGAAATCCATGTATAATTACTATATTGTACTTATTCTGAGCAAAAACTTAACCTTACTCCAATTGGAATTTTTCCAAATATGTGATGAATTTAACAAAACATTTTTAAACGCTTAAAACTCACAAACTAACGAAGATGTTTAAAATCTAAAAACACCACAAGATAAAGAATTGTCTCTTCTTTCTTTTTCGTCTTAAATTCGTGGCTTACTTTTTAGCAACTTCTGAATTTGCGCATGAAGCGTCGGGCGGGAATCAGAAAAAACAAAATATTTCAGCGTAATTGTTGTTCTTATTGTCATTAGACGGCCTAATTATCTGAATACTAGATACAGAAATAACTTGAACAATTTTACAAAATTTGGACTTCTCATTAAAAAAATATTATTTGCATTTTATTCAGGCATAAGCACATGTGTTGGCACATATCTTCATCACTGCAATAATCAAGCCATGCCTCATAGATGTGTCCATGTAAGAACCTTTCAATATTTCTTAATATGCTTGGATAAAATTATCCAAAATGTGGACAAATTTGTTTTCTAGGTAAAAATAACACTATTGGAAATAGGGTTATGACCTTACTTTCCCCTTTGGCATACTAAGCACATATCAATTCTGATATATTCAAATCACGACATTGAAATATAATTTCTTACATATTATAAATAGGAGTATTTCTTTTTTTTTAAATTACAAAAAACTAAATTTTTGGAAACATTTTATTATGGTCGAAAATATTTCCATACCCAGAGAAAAGTAAATTCAGTAGTAAAATCATTTTGAATGATTTCAAACTTTTGTTACCGGTTAAATTCATTCAATGAAGTAAAGTTGCACAGTTGTAACTCCGGGCATTCAATGTAAATTATGATATCACCTAAAAATAAATCTTATTTATTTTATGTGGAATCAATATTCGTTGCTTATAATTTATTAATGAATTCTCTTATAGATTAGCTTGTGGATTCAAAGATGTCCCCAAATAAATATATCATACAATTATCTCGTATGTAGATGATAATATGAGTAAATCCTTGCAGTTTATATTTAAAAAATGATTCCTACCAATTGAAATTAAATAAAAATGTTTTGATAAGAGCTCATTCAGCCGTTTTAACATGTTAAAGCAATTTTATGAACATAGGAAATTGTTAACTTTTCATAACTGCCCGAGCAAATATGCAACCAAACCAGAAAAACGAGTGAAATATTTAGATGCTCGGTTCAATGTTGGAATATCATTTCCACGACTGCTTTATGTACAAAAAATATGTCGCTTCTGCGTTTGGGCACTACAGCGCTAGTTTCTGAAAATTTCATGGAGTTTATAGAGGTTGATGAATATTTTTAAGTAAACAAGATTTTATCTTTACATTATTTTGTTTTTAGCTTATGTGCAAAAATGCATCATAGTAGGCCTATAGTATATATATATATATATATATACCTCGTTGTTTAATGTATCGTGCAATGTTCTGAATCAGTAAAGAATACTTTCAAAAATTCCAATTTTGAAGTTCTTGTAGAAGAAAGTTGTGAAATTCTTTGACGTATCTCGTTGACTGTATTGATTTCAACTTTGAGAGAATACAAAAATTCCGAGGAGTCATTGCTTTAGAAGTGAGAAAATGTACAATAGATTTCAACTTTCTCAAGCCGGAATCCAACATACCGCCTATTATATAAATATGCAAGAACAAGGACGGCAATCAATCACCCCAATTTTTGCAACATTCATCGTTTTGTTTTGGAAATGAGGGGATGGTTGTTTGCACAAGCTTGTAAAGTACGTCTCGAAACAGTGCAGCCAGCTAAATGAAATGTGGTATACTTGTAATTGCAACACTAAAACTTTTGAAGCATTGGCAACCATTTCCAAAAACTAAATCAATGCATCAATTAGTTTTCTTTCTTGATTCTAAGGAAGTGAAATCTCTTCATCTTACAGGGCAGTTGATCGACCTTACGACAGGATGAAAATGTGTTATATATACATCATACGTTATTTAAGTGTGCAGCTGTAACCAGTTTGTGTAGTTGTAAATCCATAAATGTGCAGTTGTAAAATTGAAGCATATTCCCTTTCCTGAGTGTGTAAAAAGGCCATGAACATTTTTAACAACTCTGTATATTTGATACCGGTCATACATACAGTAGAAAAGAGTGGAGGAATGCCGCGCAATGCAGTTTCACTCTGTTCTTGGTCAGTTCTTAGTGTGCTTATTGTTTATTAGATACCTATTTTAAAATCAATTGTGCCTTTGAGATCAATTTTATGCTTTAAATTTTTCCGCTCATGGTTGAAATACGCGTTTTTTTCAAAATGTACAGTTGTAAAAATCTTTAAAATAAGGACTGNCTGCATATACATATATATATATATATATATATATATATATACATATATACAATCTATTAAAAAGGTGCAATATTTGGTATCGGATGAATTTTATCCCATGGAAATTTAGTAGTATATTTTTTAGAAAATATCTTAAACTGAGAACTGATTTTTTATTCTAAATACTATTGCCCATCATTCTAAATGTTCTATAAAGGTATTTTGTCACTAAATTTGGTATCTCTCTAGTGGCGAATGTCTACACATCATTCATTCGCAAATGTAGTTATTATTGAATTTATGAAAGTAGAAATTATGCAATTGCCACATTCAAAAAATACCATAAGGAAACACTTGTTGGTTAACCTTAAACAGCCTAGGGCCCGTTTTAAAGGACAAAACGTTTTTCCAAATTTAAAAGAATTTTCTCAGAGCCTATTAGCAAATTTGAAAATCTTGGGACATGGATAAGTTTTGTGGAAGCAAACTTTATATAATGTTGTAAATTTCTCATTAAAGCATTTTGCTGTGCCTGAGGTTGTTGAAAAGATTTACACGATTTCTTTGAAAATTTTGAAATTTCAAAAATATTTAAATTCTCTCCATACATAATTTATATATATTCATAAGGCTTTGAGGTCATTGAAGCAAGAAGTAACTGACTGTTTCTTGATATGTGCAAAGATATTCCAAACCAATTGAGGCGTGACGTGCACAAAGTCAGAGTTCGCAGGGATCATAAAATTTCTTTAAAATCATTGGACTGTTTAAGGTTTGATTTCAATGAAAAATTTTAATTTCAATTTTCAACACACTGAATTCCTATTTGTCATTTTCAGTTGAATAATATTTTCTCTAATATTTCAAATTGCTAGTATTTGGAGTTTGCAAAAATGTTTAATCACAAGTAATGACTAAACATGATCCATTAATTATCTAGTTGTAAAATATGCACATATGGACTTTCACTATAGTAATTTACCAGTATATATATTTATGAATGCATATATATATATATATATATATATATATATATATTTGGTATATCAAATTTAATAGTTAAATTTCAAGACAAAATTATTTTATAAACAACAATAAAAAATTAACAATTTTTAACAACAACTTCAAATTATGTATAAATATTATACTATTTCCAAAGATGCTAAAATAACATTCATATTCTCCGTATTCATAAACATTTGTTCAATGCATGGTGAATATCTTTTCACCAACAAAAAGATGAAACTCATCAGGAAGCGTACTGGTCTATGTCTGTACTGCTGTCAGAAGATGACATGAAGGTTAACCCCCGGATTGGTGAGCAAAAAATTGGAAAAACTTCCTTTTCTTTGCTAAAACGGCCCATGCCGTTTTTTGCATCCCCGCAACAGCGGTGGGCTCGGAGAGAGTTTGGTCAACTGGGGGCTTATCATTACATCAAATAGATCTTCTATTACACAAGCAAACCTCAAATGAAAATTACAATATTTTGAAAATGCTTTGTAATTGAAGTGTTTGCGAAACAGTATTTTCATGCCGCACAACACCACCGCTGATAATTTTTAATAGCTCACGCCGACGAAAATTTGACATGCGTACAGCTCTACTTCAGCAAATTTAATAATAGACAACTTTAATCAAACTTTAAAATTTTGGTAATAATAATGATTACATGTAAATTTTGTCCTTAACATAATTCCTTAATAGTGCTTATAATTCTTTGAAAATTAAAATGNTATATATATATATATATATATATATATGTACATATATACATATTCCACTAAATGCGAATTCAAATCTTCCGCATGAACGGGTCTTAGACCTATTGTGGCCTTGACATAATTTTCGTCAATAAAAAATACACCATTTTACTGTCTATATTTGATTGCTTTAAATAGCAACTTTCGTAAGCACATATTTTCAAAATTATATCTATTTTCAACAAGCGCTGTTTTTGTTCTTGCTACATTTGATTTCAGAATAATGTGCTATTAAGAGTGATATACTGCAGATTTACATACAAAATTTGTGATTTGGGTAATAAAAACTGGAAAAAAGCGGATAAACTAAAACTGCTTGTACTAATTCCATTAAATTATCACAATTCGAATAATATAAACTTATCAATGAAACGCTGATTTTAAATGTACAAATAACTTTTAGAAAGTATCATTGAAAAAACTCTCTTCGCTTACAGATAGCAAGTGGAGAGACTAATTCAATCATTTCCACTTTGAAAACGATATTGACGAGTGTAAATTGCTTGTAATATTTCCATTCATGGTGTCAAAAAATATTTGTTGGTTTTCTGGATTGTCGTACTTTTTTAGAATGGCTCACATATAAATAAACTAAATAACAAAATCATTTAGCAGAAAATATAAATTTTACATAAAAATGAAACATGACATTTTAAGCCAATGCCTTATGTATATGATATTAGATATACTACATCTTAGTGGTTTTACCATAGCGCGTACAATGTATAATATTATCTTAAAACGAATTTATAGCAAAACCACTTTACAGCGGCGCCTAGCTCTATTCCAACGGATGTCATTCGAAAGATTGGATTCCTAGCTATTTAACCAATTCCTATTAAGTGTAATTTAAGATGTCGACCGAGCAAAAGATTTGATGCATTTGAATTGGTGGCCTTATTCGGGCTCTCTACATTAGAAGTCCTCAGAACAAAGCAAAGAGGTTTGTTGTGATGATATAAACAGTTTGCCTAACAAAATAATTTTCTAGTTACTACTATCAATAACAATAGAAACAAACTAGGAATTTTGTCCCAAAAAGTGATGTTTAATGAGATTTTATATTAAATTCATTATTTCATGATTTTATGCCCACCAATAGTCACGCAGTTTGATTCTATCAAATTCAAAAACATAAATTTAAGAATAAATAATTAATTTAAAAAAATTCATGAATACAATGTATATATTTCTTACATAGACAAAGTTATAATATATTTTCATGTAGCATATTTCTGCTAACAATCAGTGTTAGCTTGATGTGTAGCAGTGCACAAAATTATACAAATTACATATAGCATGCTAAGGAGACTAGAAAAGTTTCAGAGTTACTGAGATAAAGAATTGGAGTGAAATAATTAAATTATTACTTCTTTCAAATTTCTGAGTGTGTCCAGTTCACATCTGCCTCGGACAAATATCATATATGAGTCATTAATTTTTCTTAAACAGGTTGTAGAATGCTGAGCGAAACATTGAACTACTAATGAAATAGAACAGAAAGTTAACGGAAGAGTTTATAACAGCCATAGAAAACTGTATTCGATTGATAAGCAACAATTGCGCTAATTCATGGGCATTTTTAGGAGTGTAGAATTGCACAAAGCAAACCATGACTGATGCAGGCATTATCAAAATGAAAAAAACCGAGCAGTTTGTTAACAACATTACTGTCAAGCGTCTTTCTGTCGAATCCTTCTTCTGCCTGTTATGTAACGCATACATGAAGTAAACGTTAGAAAGAGAAATGGTAACAAGGGGAATAACAAACACAGTACTTCCCAGGTAAGCAAACGTATACCAAAATACAAATCCAGTGCTACCATGCAGATGACAAAATGAATTACTAATATTACTTGCGAATAAATTTGGAATAGCCAATATGTAAGATAAAATTACTATAAATATGCTCACTTTTAATCCCAACTTTGGTTTTCCATTTATTTTGTACCAAACTGGGAAGCGAATTGCAATGACCCGATCAATTGCAAGAAACATTGTGTGATATATTGCCGAAAGAGAGCTGCCCAGAGTATGGTACCCCAGTATCTAAAAGTTACATGATATATGCGGGGGTATTCTTAGTTTTTTATTTATCTAAGAAATCCAATTCGTTGGTAAAAACCATTAATGTATGTTGCATTTTAGAAAAAAATCAATATTTTAAGTTTAAAAAGAGATCTTTTCTTACACTATTGTAGTCTTATTTATGCGTAGATCTTAAGTGTTAAGAATTTCGAATTAATTGAATTTGATAGATATTATCAATATAGTTAAAAATAATTTTCACAGACTTTAAGTTTTGGTAGACAGTGAAAATGTTTAAACATTGCTACAAATTTAAAATTTAATATTTTAATGAACATGCTGTAAAGTGATTCAATAAAAATGAGTTTTTTTGCCGTCTATCAACACTTTTATTATTATTCTATTACAGTAAATAAACAGAACTTATCAAACTACATTCATTTAGTTGTGCTCATTTAAAGTTCTAAATATTTATTTAAGAAGTCCATTGACAACATATGGAAATTTTTTGATGCCATAAAAATGAGAAATGAAATTCTTGCTATCCTAAGTCGATTTAGGGAATGACTTAGGATATTTTTAAAACATATATAATTAATAAACTTAGTCTGCCTATGTTTATTTAATATGATTTATTCTTAAAAAATTGCTTTTTAGTTTTTATTGCTTAACAATCAAAAATCAAATCCATTTCACAATCAAATCAATAGCTTAATTAGGATGCAATTCAAATAACAATATATTGCATATTACAACAAATAATCAAAGTGTTTTTGAAGGACAAAAATGTGAACCTTTCTGTTTGCTTTGCTTAAAAAAATAAATATGGAATAAGAAAAAAAATAATTTCATAAAATATCATATAAACATCATTGCACGATTAAAGAAATGTATATTATTATATATATACGAAAAATTTTAATGGTAAAACTGAAAATGTAAGTGTTAGCTTCAATGACACACATCCAACAATCAAATTTATACTAGTAGAATAATTATTCTAATTGTAAAAAAGTTTGTAATTCATTTTCTATTTTATAGGAAAAAATTCAATTTTAGATACACTATTCAGATAAAAGCACATTTCCATAAGATTAGAGTCAAGGCAATATATTTGCTAAAATGGTGGAAAATTTAATGTTTTTAATAATCAATTAAAAGTTTTTGATAATAAATAGCGGTTTCTTGTATTAAGATGAATAAATAAAAATGAACAATAATGTAATTGCGATAAGCAAAATGCATGCAATAGTTGAATGTTTTATCTGTTCCGAAATTTCTGCAGTGGTATATGAACATCTAACGCCAATGCCATTTTTTGTATCTTTTTTAGGAGAAAATTATCACATTTTACATCTTTGTCAATATCAACATCTAAATATGTAACATGATCACTTTGTTTTATCAGAACGCTTTTAACAGTTAATTCGATCTTTTTTATATAATTGGGGGAAAATATAACGAATTTTGTTTTTTCAATATTGATTTTTAATTGATTGGATGTGATATGGCTAGAAAGATTTGCAATATCGCGTTATATTTTATAAGATTTAATTTAGCATTTAAAAATATCTAATTTAAACAAAAATTTCTATCAGTGAAAAGTTGAAAATATCAGTAGAAATCAAATTAATAATAAGACGAATATTTTAACGCGTATTATAAATCTACGAAATTTCTCTTTTACAACTGAATATCGCTACAATCCAATTAATTGAATGCTTTTGATTGGTTAACATGCATACATTTAGCTATTAAGTGAAATATTTTTTGCGATTAACATTATTCATGAAAAGAAGTGTTGTATCTATTTCCATATTTATAAAATTGATGTTGTCGGTACTTCATGTGCTGAGTGATATTATTATTATCAGGGACGGATTTTGGGGGTGGGCCCTCCTTATGACTGTGATAAAGAGATATGAAAGTTATAAATTTTAAAATTAAATGCCTATGTATTTATTGCCAGTGTTGAATCTAATCTAAAAATTATAAGGTAATAACTCAGGAATCATCTCATCTTACAATTCAGTACTTTAGGACTATATGATTAATAAACACAAATGAGGCGTCAACATCGTGAGAATAACAACTGCTAAACAAAAAAAACAATTGCAAGAGTTCCAATAATTCATTTGCAATTTATTTAACCACCAAATCAAGATCATTATATCAACTTGCTTTGATAATAGCAGTTCATTTTTACATTTATAATAAAAAGTTGGGAGTTGATATAATTTTAGACTAGGCTGAAACAGAGTAACAGCAAACAAGAGAAGCTCATTCTGCATTATGTGCACAACACTCAGCCCTGAACTTGTGAATGAGTCTGCTATTGCAAAAGGTATAGAAACTCTAAACTTTCAACAAAAGCATGACGAAGCATCAGTATATCGTAATAAATATAAAGTATTATTTCCGTTCTACCAAATTCTTCTACATACGCTGTGCATTTTATTTAAATTTAAATCCCGTCAGACATCTCTTCTCTTCCTAAAAGACTATGTTAAATTTAATGAGCGATCACAAAAATTTCTCTGTTTAGATGAAAATTATAATGGCTTAAATCACCTATCAATAAAATTGTGGAATAATTTAGACTATAAAATGCGAGTAGAAAATAATTACAACAAATTTAGAAAAATACTACAGAAATCACAGCTAACACACTTAGACATACGCACAATATTGAACACCTACACAAACAGTCACACAAACATTGATTTTTATTATTATTATTATTATTATTATTATTATATATTTTGTTTATTAGTTTGTAGTTTAAGATTTGTTTATCCCATGTAAATGAGTGCGTTAGTTACTTTAAAAGTACATTACGCATTAGAACGCGTCTTTAGCAAATATACTACTTTGACTCTTATTATTAATAAGCTATATTGCCAAAAACTATTGGAATTACAAAAGCAGAGAACATATAAACATACAAAGAGTGGTCAATTGATGGACGTGAATGACCAACGCTTAGAGCATCCGCAAAATATGTAGAAAGTACATGAATTATTAATATTGAAAGAATCCAATCTATTATAAAAGAATGAGCGTAGCTGTGCTTTCAATTTTGCAGAAAAAATATTAGGAGGTCGTATATTTGTATTTTCGATAAGTTAATTAACTGGGTAATTGTAATCACCTTTGAAAATATTGGATCTCGTTGGAATGAAAAATCTATGTTGACGGGTAGCATTGTTAGAGGAGAATTTGAAAAATGTTGAGAAGTCTAAGTCAATACTGCTTTTGGAAATACGATTGAACTAGTGTAAATCGTAATATTAAAATAGATATGAAATAGGCATAGAGTTACACAATCGAAACAAATCAAAGTAAAGTTTATGGAAAAAACCTGTAATCGTTTGAAGTTGACATCTATGGAATCTTTCAAATTTTTTAAAAATCATAATAGGCGGAAACCAGAATTGTGAAGCGCATAGTAAAATCGAAAGAATATTAGAATAGTAAAATTGATATTTACAAAGTAGAGAAAGTAAAAACGCCATTACTCTTCGTGCAATTTTGGATAATTATATTTCGATGTAAATCTTTTATATAATTTCTGGATTTTAAAGGTCCGAATGATAAACTAATTTCAAAAATAAGAGAGATATGTGGATGAAGAGGTTTGAATATTATTTTTTCAAAGATATTTGTGAGGTAAAGAAGACTACTGATTGAAACTTAGAGCGAATATTGGGTATATATCTAAGTGCAAAATATTAAATTGACATTTGTTCCATTACTGTATTATTTATCAAAGGCATATTATGTCTATTTAATTTAAAAATCTTATGTATCAAGATCTGGTTTGCCGCAGCTGTTGCAAAAAAATATTTAGTGTTAATGAAAGACAAAAGCATGCGGCGGCCAAAAATTTCAGGCTGAAATTATGAGGCAAGATACATTAGCAAATACACTTTTCCAAATAACTATAATATAATGAGAAATATATTTATGCTTACTCAATCCTTACAAAGAAATTCAGGTTTCCCTTGGGGTAAGCTCAAAGCAGTACCAATATGTTAATGGTTCTGAGTATATAGTTTAAATAGCCTACAAATTAGAAAATACATTGTTATTTTTATATCTTACCTTACAAATGGAGACACTGATCACAAAGATATTGAGATTAAAATATAAAGAACCCAGCTCAAAATATCCGTCATGAAGATTTGCTATTATGTCCCATCCTGCCTGGAACGCGATGAGAGTCATTGACGAATTGTGAATATTGGTATTTCTCGCAGTGAAAATACAACATATATTCAATACTATGCCAATTGAACAGATAATAAGTCCTACCAAAGTTACATGGTCTATCAGCTGATATTCAATATAGTTTGTTGGTGATGTTGTGGAATTATCCATTTTCTAAACAGAAAAAATTCAGTTTATATCGAAATTGTATCTGTTAATCTGAATTAAATATAATTTCGAAAAACAACAATTTATGTACAATTTGTGAATAACGTACTCCACCTCTACTGTGAAAATTGCTCATTGTTTAGACTAAATTTTCATTTGCGTAGTAGAAGTTGATAATTCCAAAGAAATTTCATTTACATTGATCTAACACAAATCTAATCAAAACTTAAAGACAATGGTGGATTTAGAAAAGAGAGGAGGCACACGCCCTACCCCCCCAAGTTCTATTTCGAAGAAATACATTGAATAGATTTAGTAAATTTTGGGTGTTTTCAGTAAATTTAATTGTGATCTGCATTATTTAGCTTCAAAAACATATTTATAATGAGTTCTAAATTGATAGCACTTGTACTTAAAAAATACTTAGGACGTGCACAACCCTCCTATATAAAGTTGCAGGATACTCCCCTGAAAGAGATATGTATATTTTACTGCGCACTTGTACTATGTTCAATGCCATTGATCATTACTATTTATAAAAGTATATTAGATTACAGGGCTATATTTGAAAATTTCTTTTAAAGCATATTGCTATGGCTGAAGTATTTTAATTTTATTGAAAATCCCGAATTTTTGAATAGGGATTTAAATTCTCTCCACACCTAACATTCATGCAATGAACTTTAATAATTTCTTGATATGTGAATAGATCTTCCAAACCAATTGAAGCATGCCATGCAAAAAGTCAGAGATTGCAGTGTTGCGGGTGAAAATTTGGCATTAAAATTATTCCTGCGTTTGGAGCGCATTAAAATCATATCTTTTTATCCAAAACATTTAATTTTCACGCATATGGAAATTGCGACTACTAAGTTTTCTGTCAACAAACCTCCCAATTTCTATCCATTTAAATTGAATAACCATGTCTTGATAAGTGTTTACTTATTCATTTTAGAATTGTCAAATAATTTTATTAGTATAGTCACTACAACTTTCCATACCTCTACTGGCCAGAATTGCAAATATGCAACTAAACCAGAAAAACTAGAGAAATATTTATATGGTCAATTCAAAGTTTGAATATCATTTTTATGGCCCACAGATGTACAAAAAACAAAATTTTAAATTTTGAGGCATTAATCGTTGGCGTAAGTCTAAAAACGGCAAATTCAACTGTGGTGAAAAACGTCTCCAAGGAGTTTGATATTGGTGTGAGAATTCTTTATTTATGTATTTTTGATAATTAAAGAGGCAAAATTGTGTTATTGTAATATATATTACATTTAGAGCGTATGATTTTGCTGGAGGGTACGAAACCCGACTGGATTATACTATATTTTTTAGATCGCTTTCATTAAAAGTGGGTTTTTAATTGCCACATATTTCATATAGGCTAGGCATCGATGTGCAAGTTTTATATGATATTAGTTAATTATGAAGTATTTTCAGTATACCCAGAAATAACTACATTAAGTGATTTTATTTTCTTCTATCATAAACAAGCAACTGCTGTCCTTAATAGAACAATGGATGCATAAAATTATCATAGATATGAATATACAGAATATTTTATTTTATAACAAAAAAACTTGCAACTCCCATTTGTGGAACATGTAAAAACTTGCAATTTACTGTCAAACTTCCAAGTATTTGCTGTGTTTCTTGTATTTTTTGGGGAAATTTAAAAGTTCGTGTCACAATATTATGCTATTTTGGGATTAATGAAACTTAATCAAATTTGATATGCAATTTATTTAAATAAGAGCTGCATAAGCTTATCGGTTTTTTTAATATTTAGATTCTCTTTCTTTTGCATTGAAGAATCCTTATTCATTTTCACAGCAATATGTTATTTGAAAACAATGCAATAGTATAACGAATTATTGGTGCCAGCTTTTAATAACTTTCCAAAAATTTGTTTTTCAGATTCTTCTAAAAAATATATTATCGGTTCAAATGCTTTTAGTTTCAAAAAATTTGTATATGCAACAGGGATTTCTATACTTTTAAAATGGTGGCTTGGTTTTCCTTTACATACATTGTGTAGTAAAACCATCATTATTGTATTTTTATACACATGATTGGACCAAGATTTATAAAAACACCGAATTATTACAATTTTTCTTACTTTACCTATTAATCCGCGCAAAACTGCAAATCTTTCACAATTACCTTATAAAAAATTTAAATTGAATCCAGCACAAAAGCTGCATAAAAATGGGACTTACCTATTATGGTTCAAAAAACCAAAAATAAACATCAAATACAGTTTCCCATTTTAAATTCAAGTAAATAAACTAGGATTAAATTATACAACAGATGTATAAAAGATATTCCTTAAAATGGCTTAAATAATATCATCGTCACTGACTACAACTATAGGTATAGATCCGCTCGGTCATGTGGAAGACTAAAGCCATTATAGTCAAGATGGCATGATCAGGCTTGAAATTATTGGATCATGGGAACGTCTGCTACTTTCATTTCATCCTGCTCAATTGTCAAAGAGTACAAATAAAAACCGCGCATTTCATGAAATACTAACTACTGTTAGTAATTTGTTGACTGTGTTCATGCATTTTTTTTGCTAGCTTGCCAATATTCATGAAATACTCAAATTTATGAACTTACATTTTATAATATAATTCTCTAACTACCACATGAAGAGTTGTGCTTGCAATAAAAAAGGCACAAAATCATAAAGCTATTCAAAATTTCAACCTCGTACAAGCTTGTTGTTGCTCAATTTAAATCTGCTACTTCCTTCTGATTGGATTACATAAGTAAATTAAGCACTTAGGCAATGCACTACGTGACTTTTTTCGATTGGCTCTGAATTTTTCTATGATGACGCTTTATAGAGATCATAATACTTGTTTTTCAAATGTCACATACTAGAGATGCTATCAAGAACTCTATTGAAATGCTTTATTGATGAAATAATGTTCATCTCATATTTACAAATTTTAATTATTTTTTTGCTATTTGATATTTTTAAAATTTATTATTAAGCAAAATTAAGTCGGTTAAAAAGTTTTGCTTACTTGCTGCATTACAAACAGAATTGCTACCACGTCACCAATGCGACCCAAATAGCATCTGGCCCAGTTATCCTTATTATACTAGATCATTTTTTGAAGACACGATTCTAACATCTCTCATAATTTAGCATATGATATAAAAAAACGATCGAAATATTTTTTATGAAGCAAGAATGCTATCACAAAATCCAAGTATTCAATTTTAAACATCAGTCTGTGAAAGATTCTTCTATTTGCATACATTTACTAAATTCTATTGCTAGGGAAAATTTCTACTTTGACTTAAACCTAATTTTAAAGATAGCATTAACTTATTATTAGC
>CABFPE010000543.1:516687-536308 GCA_900660155.1 Hofstenia miamia | reverse complement strand
TGCACCCAAACAGTCACAAGTATGCGTTTTTACAAGAGAATACTTCATGGAAATTCAACCCGAGACTTTTTTTATTTGAAAGGTTTCTTTATTTAATGAAAAGCATAGAATTTCATTTGTGTAAATGCAATATTTTCGACGAAATATTTAAGTAAACTTTGCTTGGGATGCAACCCCAAGCAATCACGAACCGCTAAATAAATGATTTAGACCTAGAGCTGGGTGCCAGCCGGCTGAACCACCGCCGATATGTTTTACGTCAGCCAGCCGCCGGAAAATATAGACGGCTGAGGCTATTGATAACTAAAATTATATCAAGACAAACGAAATGGGTCATAAAAAGAAACCGCATTTAACGTCTTTGATGTGGTAGTGACGTTTAACTTTGATTAGTTTCGGTCTTATTAATCAGATTGCCTTTAAGCGCATGATGAAACTTTTTGCAAATAGATTGTTTCACAATACTGCTTCAATCATATACGTTTTTACAGGGCTATAGGCCTTATATGGTTTCTCTTTTAAAATATTATACAATCTAATCCAGTTCTATAGAAGTCGCTCAGCTGGCTGCTTTGAGTTCTTATTAAAATTTCTTAAATTTTCTTTCGAAAAGAACCATTTAGAGTAATGTCAGAAAAAAGAAGAATAGAATTAACCATATCTGAGATGTGAAAAAAGTAGTAAGTTGAAGTAGTTTGATTCTAAATTTGGTGTATTTGGAGTATATATTTGATTATAAGAATTGCATTCTAATTAGAATTCACATTCGAACACAATTCAAATTGATTCTAAAAATATGTTTGCAATAAGTATTTAGGCTAAAATTTTCTTAATTGGACAATATTTTCGGTCTTAAATTTTAAACTGAAATTGACCTGGGTAAAGCGTAATATCAAATAGTTTAATTGCTCGCCCAAGCAAGAAAATGATTCACGGACCTTTGATATACCATTATTGTTTCCAATTTTGGCCATTATTAGCGTTTGGACGCTGGCTTTTAGAGACCCAGTTATAAATCCAACAATAAGCCAATAATTATAAATTTTAAGCTTTTTTCAAATTATTCATGTGGTACAAAATACAATGTTCAAATTTTTGTTGAATGGCACTCCATAAAATATTAAACAAACCTATATCAATTAACTGCAATCACTATGGCAATATGTTTACACAAACTAGTTTATTATAACACTAGCTTATATTCATTCTTTGGATCAATTTAACTTTAGGTCTTTTTTTGAAAAAAAAATTTCTGAACAAAATAACAACTTTTCCTGGGGTAATTTTTACCGCTGAATTCACTGACATCCTCAGAATTTCGAAAAAAGCAATATAAAAAAAAAGTAGTTTATGTGAATGTATAAACGCGTGAAATGCATTCAACAAATGAGAAGAATTTGTGGAAATTCTTAAATTCCCGGTCCCAAACGTATCGCTGCAGATGTGAATCAAAATTTTCACGTGATGTTCCACGCATGCGCTTTATTGTAGACTTCCTTAATGACCAGGTGCCTTCTATCGTATTCGTGTGTATATTTCGATTAATTGCATGTTGAAACAAAGTAATGACAAAATTGTCCCTATTTAATAAATATTTAATTTATGTGAATGTTTTATGAGTGAGTTATTGCATAGTTTTGCCAATATTATGTGTTTATTCGTAAAAGTAAGAAATTAATCGTAACTTTTTAAATATTGATTTTTTCGAAATTCTGAGGATGTCAGTGAATTCAGCGGTAAAAATTACCCCAGGAAAAGTTGTTATTTTGTTCAGAAATTTTTTTTTTAAAAAAAGACCTAAAGTTAAATTGATCCCATTCTTTATAATGTAAATATGTTTGAAAATATTTGACAAAATATTTTTAAAATAATTTGAGTTTGCTATAAAAAGTCTTTTATGGGCTCAGCCATCTGTCAAGCGCCAATAATGGCTGATAATGGAAAGAATAGTGGGCCATCAATTGCCCATGAATCCTTCTGGTTTGAGCAACAGTTTTTCTAATAATAATTGATCACTCTTGAATTTTAATAATTGATTGGCATCTATACTTATTAAGCAAAAATTATTAACATGACGCAACAAAGCTCAGACGCATTTAGCGCACGCAAGTATTCTTTTTGGACTTCTACTACTACACAAAGCAATCAAATATTAACCCAAAATATCAATCCACTTCAAGTGTTGTCTTTGCTGAAGTTTTTAACAATAGGCAAATTGAACTTTCGGCCATTTGTACACGTACCAAATGGCTACCTAAAACTGTGCAAACACTGATAGACAGTTATGTCATTGAGGATGAATAAATGCTTACTCCACGCTTAGCCACAATAATACTTAATACAAAGAAACCATTGTTTTCAAGTTTTCAATTTCCCAAGCTTCACTAAATTTTTAATCAATATATTGCAATTTAACACATTTTAAATTTTCAAGTTCCCAGTTTCCGAAATTTATAATTGATATAATATAATATAATACAATTTCAGTTTTCAAACTTCCAAATTTTCAAAAATTTTTTAGTCTATATATTATGAAAAAATTTTAGGTTCCCAAATTTTTAATGGATATATTATTGAGTAATTTAACGTTTACAAGTTCCCAAACTTTCTTAAACTCCCAGACATTCCCACAACTTCGCAAACAATTTTTATCAATATATTAGAAAAAAAAATTTTTAACGTCCGAAATTCGCAAACCAAACTTTCCGAAATTTTCCCAAATCCCTAATCTACACATCCGTCTAAATTGATTACCTTGTTTTGACCAGACCAAGCGCTACATCATATGAACATTTAAATCAAAATTTCTTTGAGGTTCTAAATCAGTTCTTATGGAATATAGGAGTACAATTTGCTTAAGATTCCAATCTTTATTAGTCTGGTTCTATAATGCGACTGCTTTTCTGAAGCGCTTATGATGTGGATTTGATATAAAATTGAAATTTTTTAGTGTTTTACTATTTTTTAATGTCTGATTGGTACTTTCATAATAGCTTGAATGTTTTCGTTGACAGCAGTGTACAATATCTTAAAATCAATCAAGTTTCCACTGACGAATGATTAGTAACTTAATTAGCACGAGTTCATGCTCGTAATCTATAATTCGATATAAATTTATGGTATGTAGATACGTTCTTCAAGCCAATTTCATATTCAAAAGTCAATAAGCTGTTGCCAAGTTTCTATCGAAAACAATCTAACACAATTTCTAAAGCAAGCACTCAACATGTCAGCGAAGGTAGGATACCAATATTGTATACAATTTATAAATTTTGTAAGTACGTAAACAATTATCAATTACGTGTGTTACTTAAAAACTTAGTAGTTCACTAAAATATTAATTATCACGAAGCAGCTTATTGCAAATATTATATAAAATATTTAGAGTCCCATTCAAAACTAGTAATTGGCTAACATGCATTTTTTATCAAAGATAAATTGCTAGTAACGGTTGGCAAACTAAAATAATAAAAAGCTTGCAAAAATTGTTCAGGGGGAATCCCCTTAATATTTACTTTTTTCAAACATAGTACTTCCTTGATAATTTAGATGTATGTGATTTATAGCTTTAAGTCTAAATAACAGATATAGTGGATGTTGGCAGCAAAGGATGAATGAAAAGTTCACTCACATTTTGAGTTGATTTACATGTTCTATTTTTTTATTTGAGAACATTATTAGTAAAATGAATGAAATTTTCAAAGGTAAAATATAGATACACTTATATATAAATAATAAATAAAAGTATGTAATTCATATTCATGAACAATTTCCGGAAATTTCAAAAAAAGTATTTTTTAAGACATTGAAAATGGAAATGCCAAGTGCCTTAACAATATTAATATTAATAATGAAAGGAAAATATTACTTTCTCAGTATTTTTGGAAATACTACCTCATTTCGACTATACTGCCAGTATCACAATGTTATATCTACTGACTGTAGCTCAAGATATTTAGATTCTCACTGAATTTATATAAAGACACATACAGTTTCCTAAATGAAACACTACATTCAAAAAAGTTAGTGGTTAGCATACCCATCCAGTGACAGTTTTGACAATTTTTTAGCGATTATCTGTTTGTTTGTATGTAAATTAGTGATGTGCGGGTAGCGCATTTTCAATACCGCATCCCCCCGAAAAAATGCTTTAATGCCCGTACCCAGCCCTACCCGCCAATGACTGAGAATAAATTTTTCTGTGTTGCAATTTAAAAATCTTCAACATTTCCAATACAATTCAAATCATTATATGCTCACTTTTTCTACATTTGAATTAAAAAAAATATTATTTGAAAGAATCATATTTAATATAGTTATAGTGTGGAAAGAAAAATGTAACCGTTGAACTCCGAAGAAATTGAAGAGGTACCTTCATTATACGGCCATAACCGGTCCGGTTCCTCTCGGTACCCAAGTTACCCTTATGTGGGTACTGGCTTTCACTGGGCCTCACATTATAAAGCACCGGTTTTGACCGCTTTGACAATAAACCAACAATAAACCATTAATTAAATACTGTGTTTCGTTAATATACATTGCTTTAATAAACATTTCATTGCATAAAATTTATCTAATAATCAAAGAGTGCAAATAATTGTGAAAGGAATTTAAAACATAAATCTTATCAAAAAAATTGGCAGTAGAGAGCATAATTCATATCTGCTTAAGGCAGCACCAAGATTAAATCCGGCCCTGGAAGCCAAGCAAAATAACCAAAAATATTGAAACTATTAATGGCTTATTAATATCAGTCAAGATTATCACTTCATAAATAATGAGAAGCTAACACAAAATATCATTAAAATGTTCATGTGTTATAAATAATAACCTACTCACAATTTTTCCCCAAACAATTATCATCAAATCTTAATATTTGCAACAAAAGAAACCATTTGAAGAGATCGATAGATTTAATATTAATCATATTAAAATAGTATCTATGTTAATGTTGACTATTCTCATACATTTTACAAATATTTACTTACTAAATTTTCAATGCAAGGTAAAGGTTTTCAGATACGTGTCTCACAAATGTGAAATATGGTTCATTGTATATTATATACACCCTTAGGTGTAAATGGACAATAATGAACAATCTGCATTGCATATTTTAATTGCTGATGCAGATAATTATGTGAGGAAGCGACCAAATTATTAGTTCCAAAGTTGAGAGGAAGTTAACATTCTTTTTTTACGAGATAACACGTTGCTTCTTAACACATTAACGCGGTAATATAATGATTCCAAGTCATTGTAAATTAAGAAAAACAAATATTATCTATTGTGTGGAAAATATCATACAGGTATACTTGCAATTGTGTACCGACGTAATCCAGTTAAGTTCTCTCAGCCCTTATTAATTCATATTAAAATATAAATATGCCGAAAACACTTATTTATATTTAGGTCGAAGAGGGCAAATCGAAATATAGTGATGAAGAAAACTTAAAGGTTACCCAGAAACAAGAATTCGATAACAAATTTCAATACCTTTTAGCATGCATTGGTTTAGCAGTTGGATTAGGTAATGTCTGGCGATTCCCCAAAGTAGTTATAGAAAATGGGGGCGGGGCATTTCTAATTCCATATTTTTTTATGTTATTTGTGCAAGGCATTCCTGTGCTTATATTGGAGCTTACAATCGGACAGCGCTTTCGCGGGAACTCAATGATATCTTTAGGAAGAATGCATCCTGCTGTATGGGGTCTCGGCTGCTCAATGGCTGCCATATCCTTTGTGACTTCATTGTATTACAATTCCATTATATCTTGGGCTTTTATTTACTTTATGAATAGCTTTCAAAAAACCCTCCCCTGGACTAATTGTCCAGCACATAGCTCAAATTGTGGAAATTCGTCATCAATATCATATCATTTTTTTACAGAAGTTTTGAACGCAGCTTCAGACCTTGAGCAACCAATTCAAATCGTACCACACATTTTTGTAGCGACTGGCCTAGTATATACAGTTGTGGTTCTTTCGTTAATAAATAATGTAAAATCATTTGGGAAGATACTCTATGTTACCTGCTTATATCCATATTTGATGTTAACTATATTATTCATGATTGGGATATCATCTGAAGGAGCTGATGATGGATTAATTTTCCTGTTTACAGTGAGAACTGAATATCTTTGGAAATTCAGTACGTGGCTTGCAGCTGCTGAACAAATATTCTTTTCTAATAGTATAGGATTTGGTGCACTGATAGTCTATGCAAGCTATATGCCGGTTCGAAATAATGCCTCTAAGGACGCCTGGATAATTGCAATCGCAAATAGTGCTACATCTTTATTTGCTGCTCTTGGAATTTTTTCTATTAAAGGTCATATGGGATTGATGGAATACAGAAATTGTGTCAAAACTCAAAATCCTTGTCCATCAACAACTAAAGATTTTATAGAAGAAAACCGATCAGGTGCAGGTCTTGTGTTCATTGCCATGGCCAAAGCAGTTGAAATGATTGGAGATGGGGGATGGGGCTCAATTACATTATCAATCATGTTCTATTTTATGATCATAACACTGGGAATTGATAGCGCTTTGGGACTATTTGAGACGTATTTTGCCCTTATAAGAAGCATCCCCTATTTCAAACGCTTTAGTTACCGAAAATTATTGGCTGGCATTGCAGTTTTTGGATTCATTCTATCAATACCATTCACGACTAATCTTGCTGCACATTTAATTGATGTTTATGACATATATGGGTCTGTCTTAGTTGCAGTCGTCGTTGGAGCCTTCGAATCCATTTGCGTCTGTTACATTTATGGGTTAGAAAAGTTTAATCGGGATTATCGAATTGTAAATGGATCTACACCACCATTGATTCTAAGGATAACTTGGATGTATATTAGCCCAGCAGTACTTTTGGCACTAATTGTTGGAAAACTAATTACTGATTGGGAGGCTGATAGAATTATGACCTACAATAATGGAACAGTATATCCTGTATGGGCAATAGTTTTGTGCTCTTTTCTTTTTCTCTTTGGTGTATCCTGGATATTCATTGGTTTTATTCAGTATCTCATGAAAATTCCAAAAATTGATTTCGGATCAAAAGGTTATAACGATGATTTCATTACAAAGAACTTTGAACCTCATCAATATTATAATATAGAAAAGTTCATATTCTGCATGAAAACCAGAAATGATTTTCCAAATAATCTTCATTAATCTTCATTTGCCATTTATTGCTCCCTTATCCTTACGTTAATAAATTGATGGCACTATGGTTTAGTTTTTATACGCATTTCAAATATAAATTCAGATTTCTTCACATCTAAATTTAGTTTTATTCATTTCCTGAAAAAATTGTGTCCAAGAATTTTTATGGACATTTTGTCAGAGGACACTCTAAGACCTTTTTATACTAAAATGCTTTTGTTTCATTTGCAGCTCGCTTTATTTCCCATTATTTATTTTTTTGCAAATTGGGTAGCATAGAGGGAATAAAGGAATTTTGCAGTACAATTTGTATCACAGTTCAAAATATTTATCTGCGTGATGTTATAAAAATTGAATATTTCGCTGACCTTATGTTGAAGAATATGCTAATAATATGTAGATCTAATTTTTTATGTTAAGAGACGATCTATGCCAAATCTGCCTTTAATGTTCTAACGTAGGAGATGCTAACTGCCAAATTTCCAAACGATTATCATATATGTGATTTTCCATGGAAAACCCTACAAACAATGTATACAATTACTTTTTCAATGATTTTTAAAATGTCAGAAGTATGGAGTTCAAACGTTTTAGTTCTTTGCTCTGAGCAAAGCTTATATCAAAGTAAATAGACAAAAAATTGTATTACAGAGTATATTCCACTCACGATAATGATCTTTTTAGCAATGAATACAATAAATATTGTAAAAATTTCTAACTTTATGTATTTTTGTTGACTTGAAGCTTGAATTGTCCTAAATTAGAAGATATTTAAAATTTCTGGCGCATTTAGTGAATTTTCAAATTTGTTGTGTTTTCGCTTTAATCCACTTTAATTAATACTAAATGTTGATTTTGACCTTAAACACCAACGTTTAATATTTAGAAATTTGGTTCCAAATATTAAGATATTTATGATATTATGCCTTTTTCCTATTAGGTCTCTATTTTGTTGAGGTTGCTAAAGTTTAAGCTAATCGTTTGTTCCTTTCAAAAAGAAACAGGAAGTATCTATTTGAATAGCAGTGTCATAAGACTTGCAAGCTCGATGTACTAGACTAATAAATAGCCCTAAATATGTGCATTAAAGTACTTCAATCTTTTGAAATTGTAAATATTGGACTGCACTCCTAAGTTATCGAGATTCTCCTTAGCATAAACAAAGCTTGGCATATGTTATTGCTGTATTTGCTGGATTTTGCAATGTATCAGCAATTATCTAATAAAACCTTGGTTTTTCAAACTACGCAATTTTAGCACTTTCTATAAATCTTTGTTTTCTCATATGTAAGAAGGAAGAAAGCCAGCTTTTTATGAAAATGGCTATCATCAATAGAAAATCGTTTTCTCAAAGAAGCTCTATTAAAACAAAGTGAAATCAAGAAATTTAGATAAACAACGGTTAATTTTTCTTGCTTCGGTTATACATAACATTAAAAGCTAAAAAACCAGTTCACCTCTAGTAAAGCACCTGTTAGAAAATCAAACTGGTAGCCTTTATTTAATTCATTCTATACGCAAGTATCAGAAATCACAACAGTGAATCTTTGCTTTTTCAATCTATTATTGTAAGAAACATACATCTTTCGAAGAGTTGATTTTGAATTTGGTCAGCTCAGACCAGTATATTGTTCATTATAGCAAAAGACTCATAGTGAGTGTTAGCCACTTTAAGGCATACCGATAAATAAAGTTGGAAGATAGATAGTTTTTTAAGCATCATCTGTCAATTTCTATTTCAAGAAACCTGAATGAAGTGATGTCCTTGAACTAGACAGTTCAAAAAGGTCAATAATTGTTTACAAACTGTCGGAGAACCGAAGATCGCAGTTGCACCCAAGAAAAGTCGCTTGCTGCATTTTGAAGAGCAGCAAAACAATGAAGCACCAAAAAGCGCAAGCTTGCGCGAAATGATGGCTCTTATATTTATTCTGCAAAAATGGAAATGACTGATACGATGCATAAGAAATAATAACTTTCTGGATTACTTAAAAATTGCTCATGCTACTCCAATTTTTGAAATCGCCTAGTAATTTGTCCCTAGCCTGTTAGATTTACTTTAGAGTATTTTTACTTTTGTATGTATTTGTATATATCTTTGAATATTTTTGACACTTCACATAAATTATCAGTTTTTAATGGTAAATACTTATCTGAATAAAGAATATCTTGTCTTATTTTATATTTTTCGATGCAGTTTCCAATACCTGTACAAGAGTTAACCTATGAGGTTTTCAGTCCCAATATGAGCACAGGTCTTGTTGAACGACTATTCTCAAACAGCGGTGATCTTCTTTCTAAAGAAGAAGAACAGACTTAAAACAAAAATATAAGGGAATGTATTCTTTAATTGAAAGATATAAATTCACCTGCGAGTTAAGTTTATATAAATTATACAAAAATGGTTTAATTGGTTTTTTCAAATCGAGAAAAACTCATCTGAGAATGTTTTTGGTGGTTGTGGAAATTTTAAGTGAGAATTCAAATATTCACAGCGAGATTGAGAATAGTGATAAAAAATTATTTTGGTATAATAGCAAAATAACGCATAGCGATTACTTCTATTGCGGTAAGGGCCGATAACGATAAATTACATAGCGAATAATTCAATCTCAATCAATGGTACTTGAAAGTTAATAACCCATTTTTACATAAAAGGAAGTTGCTAAGACTTTCGTGACTAAATTAATGAGTTTATTTTTAAAAAACTCCTTTTTAATACCTTATTTTTCAATGCTAGATCCCATAATAAGAAATAGCATTATTTATGATTCTTAAATTTTCTTGCTAGAAAATGCCCACCAATCATTCAATTCCTATCTAATGAAAGTAAAACCTAGATGTTCTTATGGACTCTATAGTAGACCGGAGTGAATAGGAAAGTGTAAGGATATTAATATTTAGGAGAGAAATTAAGAAATCAGAAAAATGGCGAACTGGAGATCATTAAGACAATTGAAAATATTGTTAACTTAATGCATTAAATTTCAATGTTTAAGCAAGACACCTTGCAATGAGAATTCTAAGGGGAGGATAAATGCATCTCAATATTAAATTTATTGTACTGATCACTGTCCCACTGTACAAGTGAAAATGGCAAATTTAAAATGCAATAAGTTTTTGTTGCCGATCTAATTTATTCTAAAATTATTGAAATTATCGTCTATTATTCATGAGCTTGATATTGAGAGACCTCCAGTGTCAAGAATTATGTTAACTGCGGCCTTTTGTGATATGTGTGAGCTGATTTCAATTTTTATATTTGCACCAAATATTCGAACCTCTTTCTCTTGAAAAGGATATCTGGACCAGGCATTGGACTATAAAGCATGTTATTATGGTTAGATTATATCTTAGTAATATCAAGAATAATTGTAACTCAGCAGTCAATACTGGCACTCAAAGTAGTTCTGATCTACCCTAGTCTATTCTATGGGCAACAAATAGTTTTTTATTAGTAATTTATCAACACAACATAATTGGGAAAATTGCATCAAACCTTGTAGTTGTAACCAATATGGTCTGGTATATTTTAAATTACAATGGTGAAGATCAAAGCACACAAATAAATAAAACGGCTAGAATACCAACAGGCTTGCTTACGTCTGGCGGTTTTTAAATCCCGTCCGGAACCCCACCAATTGTAGCTGCGACCTTAACCAATTTTCTTACCCTCAATTATTCTCTACCCTCATTCACAGATGAAGGCCTCATTAAATTCATAAATATTGAAATTAATACATTCTTAAAGTTTTCTCAATGATTAAGTCAAGCATAGATCAAGGAGCAGGATTTGATTTACAATATTCGCAGAGTTATATTCGAAATATCAAGTTAATATTAACACTTTAATTTTTGATTTAAATCCAAGTCGAGATTTTCGCCTGAAATAATAAGTGGGGTTTCATAAGAAATTTTGTAAATTTGTTCTAATACTAGGTTGTCCCAAAAGTTCGTAAACACTTGAAAAAATTAAATTTTATGCATTTTTTAATTACTATATTTTTTGCGTTTATATTGTTATAGTAATATTCATTTTTTGATCCAGGTAATGGATAAAATTGAGCTGCGAGTTTTGGTTCGCTACTGCTGGAAGCGAGGTCTTTCAACTAGAAAAGCTGCTGAAGAGATTTGTGCTGCCGAAGGTAAAGAAACAATTGCATATGCGGCGATCTCAAAATGGTACAAGCGTTTCGAATCCGGGTGGAACATTGCTCCTTCATCAAACACTCGAGAATTGGCTGGTGAGCTTGGAGTTGGCAAATCGACAATTCACCGACACTTGAAGCAACTTGATTTTGTTCACAAAAAGCCATGCCAAGATCCTCACGAACTCACCGAAGCACAAGCCAACAGACGAGGAATCGTACATTTTTCAAGTGTTTACGAACTTTTGGGACAACCTAATAGAAAAATCTTATTTTTAATTAAATTGAGGATTATTTTACTTTTGTAAGAAGACTATTGGGTTGGTTGACTTGGGATAATTTTTTTTATATGAGATTTTGTCACCCATTATTGATTTAAATCTCAAATTTGCGAAAAGATTTAGCTAAAAGCACCTAAATGGCCTTTGAATTTTGCTTGTCAGACTTGAAAATGTCTGAGGTCAAAAAGGCCCCAAACAGCGACTAGCCGTTAATATTGTATTATGTTTCGAATGCATGAAGTGTGTTCCTGTCTCCTAGTGGACATTGTTTTGTTAGCAGTGATTTCTATAGTTTTTTTCTAAACTTTTTGTAATTATTTTCTATTCGCGTTTATCGTCTAAATTATTACACAATTTTATTTATACATGTATCAGTTGTTTATAATTGCTTGATATTACATTGCGTAAGTGATAAAGATATCTAATGCCTGCAGTCATTTTTTGAATTTAATTCTGTAGAAAAAGTTCAAATTTTAAATCATTATCTATCTCATTTACTAAATAGATGACTGACTTACTTTGCTTTATTGGCTCATTGTTTATCTTTAGTTCTATATCACTTTTTAGCAGAGCTTGTAAAATTGCTAGTACCAGCATTCATGGAAAAATTGCTAACACTATTAATATTCCATAAAATGAACAAACTTTAGTTTTGTTTCATAATATTTGCATTTTTTTATTAAAATGTTCCATATTGCGCTGAAGAATATGAAAATGTATTCCAAAATGAAAGCTTATTAAGGCATTGAATATAATGGCCAGGTTTGTGATATTTTGATACTTAAAAAATACAGGCATTGGTATATTTTGTATAAAAAATGCAGAACATGCTATATATGCACCAATGTCGCAAGGATGCCTAAACAAAATTTATAAAAGCGCGAAATTTGCAAAAAAGCGTGAAACTGCAGTGATTGCTTAAAATAAAAGTGCAGCCTGCTACATTTATTTATTATTATACAGTATAATATTACTTCTATGTGATTTAGTTCCCTTAAATATATAAATAAGCCAAAATTTCATGTAACAAATCAGTGTCAATAAAAAGTAATACAAAAAATGAAAAAAGATTCAACTATTTATTTTTTTATTTAGACGTATGCATCAAAACCATACTCAGCCGGAATATGATCTTAACTCAAATTATTTTATTCTATTTTAAATAATTTTAGGTCTTAGCTCAAGTCAAATTGCATTTAGAATTTTTTATTAAGGCTGATTAAGAAACTATGTTTCTCGTAAGCCGTAAGCATGTGTAAACTAATGCCCAAGTTCCACAGCTTTTGTTTAGTATTGATTAGCCCCCTCTTCAATAGCAGGCTCATAATATCGTTTAACCAGGGTTGCGTGTTGTTCACATGACACAGTATTCGCATGTCTGGTCCACTGCTACTAACTGCTTCAGCCTCTAAAATAATCTTAAATTAAACCTACTCCGAACAAATTGCTACTGCTAGTAGCAAAGCTGTTTTATAATGATGTTGATTTGGCAGGTAAAAATATTTAAATGAAATTATTTGAATCATTGCTTAAATTTGTTGTGGTTCTTCACTATTAACTCATTGGCAATCAAGAGCGTTGTCAAGGGGGGGCGGTCGGGATATATATATATTTAATTCTGTAGAAAAAGTTCAAATTTTAAATCATTATCTATCTCATTTACTAAATAGATGACTGACTTACTTTGCTTTATTGGCTCATTGTTTATCTTTAGTTCTATATCACTTTTTAGCAGAGCTTGTAAAATTGCTAGTACCAGCATTCATGGAAAAATTGCTAACACTATTAATATACCATAAAATGAACAAACTTTAGTTTTGTTTCATAATATTTGCATTTTTTTATTAAAATGTTCCATATTGCGCTGAAGAATATGAAAATGTATTCCAAAATGAAAGCTTATTAAGGCATTGAATATAATGGCCAGGTTTGTGATATTTTGATACTTAAAAAATACAGGCATTGGTATATTTTGTATAAAAAATGCAGAACATGCTATATATGCACCAATGTCGCAAGGATGCCTAAACAAAATTTATAAAAGCGCGAAATTTGCAAAAAAGCGTGAAACTGCAGTGATTGCTTAAAATAAAAGTGCAGCCTGCTACATTTATTTATTATTATACAGTATAATATTACTTCTATGTGATTTAGTTCCCTTAAATATATAAATAAGCCAAAATTTCATGTAACAAATCAGTGTCAATAAAAAGTAATACAAAAAATGAAAAAAGATTCAACTATTTATTTTTTTATTTAGACGTATGCATCAAAACCATACTCAGCCGGAATATGATCTTAACTCAAATTATTTTATTCTATTTTAAATAATTTTAGGTCTTAGCTCAAGTCAAATTGCATTTAGAATTTTTTATTAAGGCTGATTAAGAAACTATGTTTCTCGTAAGCCGTAAGCATGTGTAAACTAATGCCCAAGTTCCACAGCTTTTGTTTAGTATTGATTAGCCCCCTCTTCAATAGCAGGCTCATAATATCGTTTAACCAGGGTTGCGTGTTGTTCACATGACACAGTATTCGCATGTCTGGTCCACTGCTACTAACTGCTTCAGCCTCTAAAATAATCTTAAATTAAACCTACTCCGAACAAATTGCTACTGCTAGTAGCAAAGCTGTTTTATAATGATGTTGATTTGGCAGGTAAAAATATTTAAATGAAATTATTTGAATCATTGCTTAAATTTGTTGTGGTTCTTCACTATTAACTCATTGGCAATCAAGAGCGTTGTCAAGGGGGGGNTATATATAGTTCTGAGTATTGAAATTTAGGCCCACCTTAACCTTTAAACTTTTCAGTAAAACCCGATTACAACAATCCGCCTCCCCCCCTTATCGGAAATCCTTTGGTTGGCAATGCAATGATAACTAAATAATCTGCAATTATCAGCAAATACACGATTCATATATATCTGTGGTTTTTATCACAAAAATATTATAAGAAAGGATTGACATTCCAATAAAAACTTCTAAGTGCTATGCTATGAATTAATAAATGTCACCAATAATGCATATTTTTACTAATATAAATAAGAATACATGTTTATTTCAGAATTTAATAGCAAATGCAATGCTGAAAGGAAAAAATTCGGGTATCGTATTTTTGAAATTTAGTTAGTTCGATTTATTTGATTAAACTGCTTGATGTTTTCTAGCACAATACCAGCGCTCGCAAGACCAGCATCATTTCTTGGCAGAGGTGGAATTGGATCGGATCTACATTTTGCGAAAATTTGGATCTGTTTGGGATCCAAACATTTTTAATAATTGTGTATATTGTACATGTTATACATTACGCATATTTTTACATTGAATGCCACTTTTGATGTAATTATAATCCCAATCTAAGTGAAATTTTGTAATTGAATTTCATTGTTCATACAACTGGTTCAGCGTTTTACTTTTCAACAATTCGTGACGAATATTACAAGTCTGAAAATGTTAGCCATCGCATAAAGTTAAAATGTAAAGCAACCAAAAAAGATTTGTTTGTATAAACTTGCAAATGGTAAAGCAGAAGAAGCACAGAGAAGCAAGAGGAATACGTTATAGTTGCTGCTACTGCAATTATAAAATTACTGAGTAAGGGAATATCAAATGCTGGTCACTTGCTCAAACAAAACAAGTGAACGTTAAATACAAATAAGATGCAATTTATAATATTACAAACTAATAGAAAGTTTGAAGTAGATAAATATAATTTGTATATTGATGATAACGGAATACCTGTTGTGAGTGAAACTCGATATTTGGAAGTTAATTTTGATTACAATCTGAATTTTAAAAAATTATTTGTTCAGAAAATTAGAATGATGGCTGCATTTAATTCTTCTCTACCTTATATCTGATATGGTGCTAAAGTATGTAAGATGTAGTTGTGTGACATGTTAAGTTATGAATGTTTTTTAGGAGGACGACAGAATAGAACAGTTTAGAAAAGAATTGATACAGTTTACAACAGATCAATTGAAATATTAAACGAGGTGCCTAGGTTCAAACACATTCCAAAATTCAATAAAGAATTTAATATAATAAAAGCCTACAACTTTGTAAATTATTTGGCCTGTTTAGTTTTTTAAGATTATAGCAAATCACGACAAAGTTTTTGCAAAGGAAGCAATTAATAAGCATGTTAAGATTAATAACAGAACACAGCTCTACATTAAGGGATATAGCTATACAAACAGCAATGCGGTTAATAGTTTCTTCGTAAGGGTTGCAAATTTCCACAATGTACTACTCCGTGAAATTAGAGTTTGTGAGAGTACGCATAAGCCATTACTTAAGAAATACTTTATTAACATTGCAAAAATTAGAGTGACTTATTCTGAAGGAGGTAATATGTAAATTCTATTCATAGTGCTAATTTTTTTCTTTTCTTTTAGTTTATAGACATTTTGTTATTCTTTGATTAAGAAATTGTGTGAACAGGAGTAGTAGTAGTAGTAATGTTTCATATATTTCATTGCTATGCTTCCTCAATATTTTTCTAGGTAATAAAATAGCATTAGCTAATGTAATCAATTATCATTTAAAATTTAATAATCGCATTATAAAGTTCACTAATAGCGACATTTTAAAAATATTTATGCTGTAATTTCTCTTTTTGTGAAAGTTGCTGAGATTTTTAGTGAAATATACCATTAGGTTTACAACCTTTTGCAATTTCCAAGAAAGCAATACGCGTGCTTATTTCATGCAGAATGAAGGAGTAATAAAACATTACTTCGTGAATTTTCAAGTATATTAGCTGGTAAATTATCATGGTACATACGACATGCGAACTATATTTGTATTTTAAAGATGATGATGAATAAATTATTTAAAATATATTCGTTTGGATTATTGAAAAGTTTTGTAATTTTGCATTTATCGGTGATTTTGCTAGTGATAAGACAAACTTATTCAACGAAAGTAAGCAAACATGGTTACTTACAAAGTGTACATTCTATACCAGTAATTTCAAATGTCAAAGAGAAGCGCATGATGGTTTAATAGCTAAGCACTACAGTACCAAATGCCAAGTTCTGTCAAAATTAAATCTATGTTGGTGTCAAATTCACAATGAAATATTTCTCTTAAGCTATTACAAAATGAATCTTGCATTAAATTACCTTCATATCTTTTGTGTTAAACGTACAATGCAGTAGTTGTGATAACAATTGAGAAATATCGCATATATGGTTTAAATTAATATAGATTGCTATCAAAAGATGTGACTTTTAGATTTCTAGTATTAACTAATTATCTTTTATTACCCACTAGTGAATAGTTTTTAAGTAGAAGGAAAACGATCTTGTTTTGATGATTGTAGTTAAGACATTTTTCGTGATATATTATTTTCAGAGGAACATAATCGATATTGAGTGACATTTGTGAATGTATTAGTATGCTAATAGATGCGCAATTTTAAATGAAGAGTTATTGTAAGTATTGGATACTATGAAATATATTATAATTAAAAATATTGTTTATTGAATTCCTATTGAACTATATTCTACGTTCCAAGGATGAAATGAATATTTTTTCCATCTTTTAGTTATTTATAATTCTAAAGACAGGAATTTATCAAAATCAATTTGTTGAATTTACAGATTTAATATTATTAATTTTTCATTTGAAATTATTGGTTTATGCCCTAAGTCTAATTGTGGAAAGGAAATTCATGTCACAGCATCAAAAATGTCTTATTTGCCCTGAAAATTTAGATGTTATGATTGGATTAAAATTTAGGAATTGTTTCCAAAAATGATATTGAGAGTGTAAAAAAAACGAATTTATTTTTAATGCAGCTCAAAACGGCAAGAAACGTAATGTCGCCTGTTTAATAACCTGATTGCGGACCGTGAGACATTGATAACTGGAACTTGGAATATTCACAAGTCTTGTCCACCGAAATACAACTTAATTAGTTTTCGTGGCATCATGAATCGCACAGTTATAAATATATGGTATTATATATATATATATATATATATATATATATATATATATATATATATATATATATACATATATATATAGACACTTACATCACACGCGTGATTATTAGAGCAGTTGTTTGGTTTATAATATTCATTGCATAGATTTGAATGATGTCTTCTTGTTATCAACAGATCAAATAGAAATTATATTGTCAATTTGTCCAAATATTTTGGTTGAGCTAAATTTGAATCTAAAGTCATTAAGGGTCATTTCAACATAGGTTGATGTTTTGTTGGATAGAAGCAACTGCTAAATGGAATAATGGATGCCTTAGTAAGAGGTAATTACTAGATTATTCCTCAACACAAAATGCAAATTTTGACATTATAAAATAGACTATTTTTATCTAAAATCTCTTATTTTTAAAATAAAAAGCATATTTTTACCTAAAAACTTGAAATTATGTGGTTCTAATCCAAAGTATGCTAATTGCGACGAGCATGAAGAGCAAAGACAGATTGCATGCTTCGTTTATTGATCATAACAACAACAACAACAATAACAACAAAAACAACATCAACAACAACAACAACAATTTATTTCTTATAAAGCGCATAACTAAAAAATACTCTCATGCGCTACAAAGTGTATAAACGTCAAATGTTTAGGTCGCTTGTTTGCAGTACAAATAATTCGTACTTCAACTTCTTCTTAAATTTATATTTTCTTAGAAAAACATCATAAAAATGTTAATATGACTGTAATGAAATCCACTAAAATAGAAATTCATTTTTTATATTTCTTAGATTATCGACATCTGAAGAATCATTTGTTCTGTGATACTAATTAAAAGGATTTAAACTTCACATAATTGCATTACAAAGAAATAAATCCACTTCACCCGAATGATCACATTTGTAAATCTGATTTTTTAAGAAAAAATCAATAATTAATTCATTTTTGTGAATTACGTATTTATGACATCTTGTACATAATGTTTAAGAAATGAAGCAGACTATAAATTATGTTTGACAGATTTATAATAAAGCAAACTTAAATTGCATAAACATTGTCAGATATTTTCAATAAAGATTTGCGGTTTTCACTTGTGCCATTTCTCACGATTCCCGCAGTTGGCATCTTATCCTACAAAATATGCAAAACTAAACATACTGGAGCATGTTTATATATATATATATATATATATATATATATATTTAAATGTATATGAATTTAATGTAATCCCCAATAGATTAAAGATATTGTTGATATATATTTATATATATATATATCTATATAAGTACATATATATATACATATATATATATTTATATATTATAAGTATATATATATATATATATATATATATATTCAAATGTATATGAAGAAAAAGGAAATATGCTAATAAACTATACTAACCAACAAGATCACAAAATATCAATAATATCTTTAATCTATTGGGGATTACATTAAATTGCCATATGGACTCAAACATAAAAAGCACAACATATTTTATTGTGTGTCCATATATTATTCGCCTTTTACTGTTTCCTGCTCCACAATGCATCGTTTATAGTGCATAGCGCTAAATTACACAATAAACGTCTGCGAGCCAACTTATTATCTGCGTAGTTAAAGAATGTTCAAATGTCTATAGTAGACTCATCATCAAACGAAGTACACGAAAATGATGAAAGTGTTCACACAGCATCTGTTTCACGCATTGATACCAGTGAGAGAACGAAGTCAAGCGATTATTTAGTTGCCAATGAGACTGCCTATGAAAACCTGAAAAGTCGTTTATTTTGTGTGTTTTCTGTTATTCTGCTTTTGTTATCAACAACAAGCGTAATTCTTCTTTTAATCTTATATCTTTACTTAATTCAGCAGATAAGAAGCACATTTGATACAATATCCGAATTCAATGCTATGCTTACAAATGCGACTGTCAAACTTCACTCCGCCATTACAGGATTTTCAGTTCTCGGAGAGAAATTTGGAATTTAATTATAGTACGGTTTAGTGCTTGTATTGTAAGTATATATATATATATATATATATATATATATATATCTATTGGGG
>CABFPE010000543.1:487493-503274 GCA_900660155.1 Hofstenia miamia | reverse complement strand
CAATGGACTACCGCGACCGTTTGTTAAAATTGAATCTTTTACCAATATCCCTTTTATTGCAATTTAATGATATCCTTTTATTCAATAAACTAGTAACTGGTATGTATGATGTTGACGTTTGGAAATATGTCAGCATTGCAAAAAATTCACGACCTGGTTTACGTAGTAGTAATAGACTCAAATTTACTATACAAAAAACTCGTTTGAAAGGAACAGAAAAGTCTTTTTTCACAAGAACTGTTTATTACGTGAACTGTCTTCAAGCCAAGTATAATTTGTCAATTTATGAAAGACCTAGATTTTTTAAAGAAACGTTAAAGGTGATATTTTTCAATTGTTTCCGGGATTATTATTCTCGGGAAGGTTGCAGCCGTTTTATATTTTGTTCTTGTCTTGATTGTAAATGCAAACTCTTATGAATATTTTGTAGTCTATAACATGACTAAATAAAGTCTTTTAGTAGTAGTACTCTTTTTAAAGTTTTGCTTAAATGACATTGTGAGATATACTAATCTACAGGGAAGGCGTAATGTTGCAAAACATAATAATCACCAACCTGATAAGCCTAAAATTTGGAAACCTGTTGGTAAAGCTGAAATTGACTCCACATTCTTGCTGGAGTTAGATCAACAGAAGAACTTTGGCCTCTGCGAGATGGAAATCCATTTTTTAGAGCAACAATGCATTGCATTGTCTTGTGAACGCTTTGGGCAAATAAATAGTTGTCTTCTATTTGATGATCCTCAACAAAGAAATAGAGATGATGTATTGCCGCCAGTCACAGATATTGTTGTTGAATTTTTCAATGAAATGCGTAATATTTTGTTTCTGATGAGAACATAACAATTGATGAGCAACTGCTTGAATTTCATGGGAGATTCAGATGTCGCCAGTATATTTCAACATATCTAGAAAATTTGGCGTAAAAATATTTTGGATATGTAATTCAAATTCACCATAAATAGTTGGAACTATGTAAAATCAGTATATGGTAGGCAAAACAAATCATGCAGAATACACAAAATGTACACCAAGACAAAATAATTACAAACAAGACTAAAATAGCAAATCAATTTAACCTAACGTTTAGAGATATTGGAGAATATAGCGGAGAGACAATGAACTATTTTGATCAGATAATTGCAAAACAATATATTTTATTTCAATTTCGTAAGTGAGCCAGAAGTAATGCAGGACATAAAGAAAATCAATGAAAGAAAGTCGAAAGGGCCACGCAATATTTCCAATTTCATTCTTAAGAAATTATTTTTATATACAATGACAATATGCTTTTGATCAATTGCTCTATCAGACATAATTATTTTCCATTGAAATTTAGGGAAGGAGTAATAACGTCCATATATAAGAAAAGCAATCCCAATGATTACAAAAATTACCGGCCCAAAGCACTCACTCATATCTTCGGAAAAATACTAGAGGGTAGTTTATATAATCCAATTCGAAAATACGTCGGAAACACTGGGATAATGAATGCATGCCAATATGGCTTTGAAAAAGGTAGATCAACTTCAGACGCATTAATAACATCAGTTGAAAAATGGAGAAGATCTTTAAATGCTTTTTTGGATTTTGCCAAGGCTTTTGATAGTGTTTCGCAAGATATAGTGTTAATGAAGTTAAAAAAGTATGGTTTTAGTAGTGAATCAATTCAACTAATAAAAAACTTCTTAACAAATAGAAAATAAATTGTAAGTATATAAATAATACATATTCGACTCTCTTAATACAATAAGAGGTGTTCCGCAGGGTACACTTTTAAGTCCGCTGCTATTTACAAGTGATACTATTAACAAATGTCAATAAATACAATATGCGGACGATACCTCCATATTTACGATTAACACATCCATCAACAAAGCCATTAAAGATCTGAATAATCAACTGCAATTAGAAAGTCAATGGTGCAAGCGTAATAAACTTACACTTAATGCAAATAAAAAAATTCTTGTTGTTACAAGCTAACAGAACACGACCACATAGCAATGATTACAATTTAGTTATTGATAATGTCCGGTTTCTCTCTTGCTAGCAGAAGCGAAACTCGAAAAGCTATTTGCTGGTGCTGAAGAAGCTAGCTAACTATTGATTATAATTTAAATTTGTCAGCTTTTTAAAATGCAAAATAAGGAAAATTGCTGCTTTGAATTCTTTCCTTCTACAAATTAGAAACGTTCTTCCAATGGAGTTCATCATCAACTTTACACGATGTCAATTATATGGGCTCATCAGCTATGAGTCATTATTTGCAATTGGCCAGTATAAAATGATTTGGAATCGAATGGAGTCTATGTGTAATTGGTCCATTGAAATAATAAGTAATTAACCTCCGTTTTCACATATATCAAAATTTTATAATAGATTATAAAAGCAACATTCAAAATGAACTATTAATCGATTGGTCGATAAATTTGTTCAGATCAAAATTTATTAATCGACAAATTCCATCGATTTTTGAGAGATTAATGTTAAAAATAGAGTAAAGCTTTTTATTCAATTTTTAATGTTTGCAATAAATATGTGGATTTAATATATATTTAAGTTGTTATTATTGAAAGCTGTTTCAATCATACATGTAGTGTAAAGTCAAAAAAACTTAAATATTTTAGTAAGCTAAAATTCATAGTGTCAGTACCAGCATAGTTAGATTACCAAAAATTATCTTTTGTTTTGAATTTTTCCATAAAACATTTTGCTAGTAGCAACTCCAGTCGTATAGTTCTAATGGAATATACTTATTGCCCAAATCAAGGGCTGCACGCCAAACCGATAAAATCTTTTAAAAATATTAGCAGTTTAGAATATTTTATAGTAGAATTATAAAAATAAATCAGGTTCCCAATTAGTACGTTTTTCAGTTATATGCCTTACTGATGTAAATATATGCCAATAAACCCATCGATGTCGAAACGACAGTGAAACGACTACGTGTAGTAGTCGAAGAATTGCAATTACTTTCGAAAATTTTCAAAGCTGCTTCACTAGTGATATTATAACTTTTGAATACCATCTATCGTTTGAAATAAGAACGCTCTTAATTGTGGTGATTTAGCAGACTTAACTGAAAATAAATGAAATTTAAGTAAAAAATGGGAATTCGAACTAACAATTGAATACATTAACGATGAGTATACTAATAGTTTTTTTAAAAATTTAATGCAAAAACAATTATAATTTCATGCAATAACGGAATTTTTCTTATCCCTTATATTCTATAAAAGCCATTGACAAATATTTAAGTATTTCAAACATTGTGGACTTAATTGTGACTTAAGAACTTTAAGGAATACCGACACAAAACATTTCAAAATCATTGAAAGCATTTTAATTAGATAATTTTAACCAAGTCTAAGTACAAAAAAGAATTAAATTCATTAAATATTGTTACTAATTATTAAGATTTGGTGAAAAAAATTATTGCCATAGAATCAAGTATATTAAGAGGGAATAATTTGTAAAGAAACTGACAATGGCTCTGTGAGTCGAAACATATTTGAATGTTTTTATGAAAATTACATAAAATCCTTCAAATTCAAAATTCTTAGTTAACAAAGAGTTGGATATAACAAAAATTAATCTACCAAAAATTATAATGCAACTGATTATTATTTCCAATGTCAATATTATGTTTGCTCCGGAAGTGGACGGTCGGGTTTCTCTCTCTCTCGCAGAAGTGAAACTCGAAAAGCTATTTGCTGGTGCGCCGACACTTGATGTGGCATCTTCTCTAATCAAAGATAAAAAAGAAAACGCTACTACATCAAATGTTCTCTCTCCTCGACAAAGAAAACGCCGCTGAAGCTCTTCTCATTTTTTCAAAAGCTCACTCAACTCCAATGCTGCAACACAATCTTCTCCTACCAAATCTGCTTGCTGAATCAATGTATCCTGTTCAACACAAACATTCGATTCTCCCTCGGAACATCGCTATACTTCCTTCAAAAATCCACCCTAATCTCCAAGAAGAAAATCTGACAAACCACGAAGTCAAGTAAAATCGATCAAACCTGGTACAACCTCATTAATTATTGGAAGCATCATCCTTCGAAATGTCCGCTCACATAATCTTCTACCTAACCAAACCACGTCCATCCATTCTTATCTAGACGTCTTGCTGAAAAGATCTCGCAATATCTAAAAGTTCACGTCAATTCTGTCATTCTGAACACTGGTCTAATCGATGACTTATACTCGACTGATGTTCGAACATTCAAATCAAGTATCAATCATCTAGTTGAACAGATTCGTCTTAAATTCTCGCCACGCTTCATCTACTTCTTAGAAATTTCACCAGTCTCCAAATATTCACTCTTACAACAAAATCACGTCATTGATGAATTTAACGAAGTCCTATCACGCGTCTCTTCAAACAAGTTCAATGTCATCCCTGTCTTAAAAAAACTATCAATTTTAGTCTCCTATCCCACGATGGGATTCATCTTTCTGGCAATGGAATCAAACAAATGATTCAGATCCTAAAGAGTCCTCGCCCAATTACTGCTTCATCATTCCGTACTCCTCACGTTTCTTACTCCAAAGTCATAAGCTCCTCTGCTTCGATGTCTTCTTCTGACCCCATATCTTCATCTCAATGACTAAACAATCAAAATAGTAATTTTTTTATGTATTATCTAGTTATATATTTTGTCTTCCGAAATGTACCTATATACTATATTTATGTTCACTTGCAAGCACAACACAAAAAGCACTTTCATCTCAATAACTACACGTGTACTACCAAATTCAGTATTTTGATTTATGAACATTTTATTAGGTATTTCCTTCTTTTAAAATTAATAATTTTCGGTGACATAGAAGCAAATCCTGGTCCTATTCTGAATGAGTCCGAAATTGAACAAGAATTGAAAAAATATTCTAATAACATTAAATATATATACTTTAACGATAGAAGCCTTAATTCAATCAGNCTCGGAACATCGCTATACTTCCTTCAAAAATCCACCCTAATCTCCAAGAAGAAAATCTGACAAACCACGAAGTCAAGTAAAATCGATCAAACCTGGTACAACCTCATTAATTATTGGAAGCATCATCCTTCGAAATGTCCGCTCACATAATCTTCTACCTAACCAAACCACGTCCATCCATTCTTATCTAGACGTCTTGCTGAAAAGATCTCGCAATATCTAAAAGTTCACGTCAATTCTGTCATTCTGAACACTGGTCTAATCGATGACTTATACTCGACTGATGTTCGAACATTCAAATCAAGTATCAATCATCTAGTTGAACAGATTCGTCTTAAATTCTCGCCACGCTTCATCTACTTCTTAGAAATTTCACCAGTCTCCAAATATTCACTCTTACAACAAAATCACGTCATTGATGAATTTAACGAAGTCACGCGTCACTTCAAACAAGTTCAATGTCATCCCTGTCTTCAAAAAACTATCAATTTTAGTCTCCTATCCCACGATGGGATTCATCTTTCTGGCAATGGAATCAAACAAATGATTCAGATCCTAAAGAGTCCTCGCCCAATTACTGCTTCATCATTCCGTACTCCTCACGTTTCTTACTCCAAAGTCATAAGCTCCTCTGCTTCGATGTCTTCTTCTGACCCCATATCTTCATCTCAATGACTAAACAATCAAAATAGTAATTTTTTTATGTATTATCTAGTTATATATTTTGTCTTCCGAAATGTACCTATATACTATATTTATGTTCACTTGCAAGCACAACACAAAAAGCACTTTCATCTCAATAACTACACGTGTACTACCAAATTCAGTATTTTGATTTATGAACATTTTATTAGGTATTTCCTTCTTTTAAAATTAATAATTTTCGGTGACATAGAAGCAAATCCTGGTCCTATTCTGAATGAGTCCGAAATTGAACAAGAATTGAAAAAATATTCTAATAACATTAAATATATATACTTTAACGATAGAAGCCTTAATTCAATCAGAAATGATTTCTTAAAGTTGATTACAAAAATTGGAAAAAGTGCAATTTTCTTAATTACAAGAACTTGGCTTAAGCCTGATATCGACCCTAACTTGTTTAATACAGACAGGCAGATTTTTGAGGTTTTTTCTAAGAATCGAATAGGTAGAGGTGGTGGACCTATGATAATTGTGCCAAAATCTTTAAAAAAACCAGTCCGTAAATCTGAATATGAAATTTATCATGAAATATTTGAATCGCTGTGGATAGAAATAAAATCAATAGAGAACTGTTTCCAAAAAGAATTGATAAACGTAGCTTATAATCCAAATAAAAATTATCTAGTTGAATATTTATTGATTATAAAGTCAACGAAATATTTGAAATATGTAATAATTATAACTCTCTAAATATATTCGGTGATTTTAATATTAATTACTTTAATTCATATGAACGAAATTCTATAAATGAAATGTCTGCTACTTCTAATCTTCGTTGTGTTAATACAGTTTGTCCAACTCGAATGAATAATTAAATTCATTACTTTTTTGCTAATTCTGATGATTCCTTCAAATCCTTAATGTTTGAATCATTTAGTGATCATGCACTGTGTACATATATTAGTAACAAAACTATTAAAGACAAGCAATTAAAATTCATATATGCAAGAGACTATTTGATCTTACTCTGTTGAAAAAATGAAAAAGGCCCTAAAACACTCCATTTAACTACATTTACACATTAAATCTGGATCTAAAATGATTAATTACATTACAAAAGGAATCTACAGGGGATTAAACAGTGTTGCACCAATTAAGAAGCGAAGGGTTAAGATAAAAGCAATTAAATTTCTTTTTTCAAACACCGACGATAATCAAGTCCGTGAACTGGTATCAATTAAGCGAGAATTATTTTATCTTGCGAGTTCCGAGCCGACAAATACTAATTGGACCAATTACGAAAAATCAAAAAAGTAATTAATCAATTAAGAACAAAAAATTTAACTAAAGCTCGGCAAAAATTCTTTAATTAATTTAATTCTACTTGAGAAAAATGGCGATACGTCCATAAATTTATTGGAAAATCTAAAGGTCTTTCATCCGAAATAAATGAATTAAACATCAATAATACGGCCTTAACAGACAAACTCAAATACTAAATCATTTATATTCAACATTCCAAGAACTTGGAAATTTCAATTTTCCACCTTATCAGAAAAAACAAAATTCTGATAATCTCAAACAATCAAAACAATTTTCTTTTAGACTTGCTACAATCAATGAATTAGAAAACATTGTTATGAAACTCGATACTAACAAATCAACCGCTTCCTATTTTTTATTATTAAACGTTTTTTCCTATTTTTGAAGAACAATTGTTAATCGCATTTAATCAATGTATTATTGATTGTAAATTTCTAGACTTATTAAAAAAATTAGATATAACTCCTATATATAAAGGGACGACAAACTAAACTCAAAAAAACTATAGATCCATGTGTATTACACATCCTTTTAGGAAACTCTTTGAAAAACTGTTGTATGTTCAAATAAACGCATTCCTAAAATCTGAAAACATCCTATCACATAAACAATTTGGATTTCGCAATGGCCATAGCACCCAAGACGCAATTCTATCTATTACTCAACAAATTAAGTCTAATATATCTCATAATAACTGCGTAGCATTATTACATTTAAGTAAGGCATTCAATTCAATGAATTTTGATATTTTGCAAAACAAGCTTATAAATTATAATCTTGTCTTGCTAACTCAATTAATTTAATCATGAACTTCTTAAAAAATAGACAACAGCGTGTAATATTATACAGTAAAAAATCAAGTTATATTATGACTGACCGTGGGGTAACCCAAGGCACTGTACTTGGCCCCTTTTTTATTTGCAATTTTTGTAAATGATATAATAAAACTTGTTAAACACAGCGACATTTACCAATATGCCGACGACACATACCTAATAAGTACCGCAAAAATGTTTTGATGCTACAAAAAACCTCCAAACAGATATAGAAAAATTAAACTATTATTTTACAAATAATCTACTAAAACTAAATATTGACAAAAGACAATTTATAGTTTTCTCACCGAAGGAACAAAGAACCATAATAAGTGATATAGAACTAAAGATAAATAATGAGGCAATAGAGCAGAGTGAATCAGTCTTGCTATTTAGGAGTGGAGATAGATAATGAATTAAAATTTCTACTGAATAAGATTCAAAAAATGACTGCAGGAATTAGATAGCTTTATCATCTCTTACGCAATGTAATATCAAGCAATTATCATAAACAACTGATACATGCTTTCTGTTTGTCTCATTTTCAATACTGTTCTTTTCTTTTAACTAACCTAAATTCGAAACATCGTATGCTTCTATCAAAGTCATTTAATTGGTGCATAAAAACTTTAAACTTTGCACAAAAGCATGATGAAGCATCCGTATATCGTAATAAATATAAAATATTATCTCCGTTCTACCAAATTCATCTGCATATGCTATCTATCTTATTTAAATTCTAATCTCTACAAACATCTCTCCTTTTCCTTAATGACTATATTAAATTAAATGAGCGATAGCAAAAATTTTTTAGTTTAGATAAAAATTATAATGGCTTTCATCACATATCAATTAAATTGTGGAATAATTTAGATTATGAAACGCGAATAGAAAAAAAACTATAAAAAATTTAGAAAAAAATGAAACAGTTTCTTCTAATAAAACAATATACATTAGGGGAAGGTAATACACTTCATGCATTCGAAACATACATCCAACATTGAACACCTACACAAACATTCACTATTCACACAAACATTGAGTATATTAGTATACATTGTACATGTTAATTTGTAGTTAATTATTTGTTTATGTTTTATTTTTCTTTTGTCATGTGTTAGTTTGTAGAATTTTCTATACATTGAGCAATGAAATTTGTAATTGACTAAAGTGTAATGAGTTTATATATTTCAAAATAGCAACAGTGTGCACCTGCTACATTAAATACTTACAGTAACATTTCTACATGTTACTAAGAATTCTCAGTTATTCCATGCATGTGTTGCATTATTTTTGTTAATGCAAGTGCTTTAAAGTGTGGTTTTACCTTATAATGTATTTCATATTTTCGTTTTAAAATACATAGGTATTCACAGACTTAAAAATCTGTGCATATAGGATAAATATTTAAATTTCATCAACATCTGTTGAGTAATTGGTTCAATTAAATGCATTTAAACGCATGCAGGAGTGCTGCATATAAATATATACATTTTCAATATATTGACAATAAATTTACATAAATTTTTTTTTTAAAAATTTAAAATTTAATATATTTATTTTTGCGTCGCAATATATTATCTCGGATATAATTATAATGTTTGGCATCACAATTACAAAAATACCAAAGAAAAAAGATTTTGCCAATTAATTTGGAATAAGTTCTGTTTTTATATTATAACAAGTCATATTGGAATGTCAATACTCTTTGGGAAATATTGAATTAAATTTCATTGAAGAACATTCTTTTCCTTACAATATTTTATGATATATTTAAATATATTTTTTCAAGTTTTGAAATATGAAATATATTTATTTTTTCAAAAAAATATTTAAATCGATCAGTATACACCGTTGAATGCATGTAACCTATCATAGAAAACTGAGGTGATGTGCTTCTATCAAACCTGCGCCAAGTGTGTAAAATTCTTTATAATAATATTCGATTTCGCTCTCAAATGTGCAATCATTGAAAATGAGGTTACGAGCTTCTCGGAAACCTGCGCCACGTGTGTGAAATTTTTGATGATAATATTCGAGCTTCTCGCTCAAATAAACGATCATTTAAATAGAGTTGACGCATTTCTCCCTCAACTGCATCACGTATGTAATGAAATGAGATATCCTTTCTCAAATGTAATATCATTGCAAATGACGCGAATCCGGTTAAAGGTGATGCCACACGATGGGCTTGGTCCCTAGTCAAATGATCTATGTTAAGTGCTCTAGATATTATCTAGATGTCCATGTCCCATTCTACACAATTTCTATTAAATAAAATACTGGATGTTCAATAATTGTTCAAGAATTGAAAACTTCTTGAACATTTATACAGACTTGAACATAAATGTCAGGAAACAGGTGATCCAAAAATTCTGGTTTGGACTGCCTCAAAAAGAAATAGCGGACATTGAATGATCTCACGATTCACTGTCAGGTGAATTATAGCCACCTTTTAGACTAAAGGCCAAATTGAACGAGTAAAACCAGAAGGGCATCCGCCAAACTCCACAGAAAGATTCAGAGCCTTATTACATAGGATGCCTGTAATTTGACCAAAAACGACACTATCAGCTCATTGAAAAGTAGTTGGAGTGATGATCAGATTTACAAGGTAGCATCTGCCGCATTTTACAGAAATATGGTCTAATTGCGGAGACACATCTACCAAAAACCTCTCCTAAATTCGCATCATATCAAATCGAGATTTTTCTGGGGTCGGGAAAAAATTAACAACCATAAAAAAACTGGTGCATTGTTGTATTTTCCGGTGAAAGTCGTATACACATTCACCGGGACGAGAGCAATTCGTCAGCAGACCTAAGGGTGAAGCATTTCGATTCAAGCCTTGATATTTAGCTACAAATATCCCTCGTCGAAAAAATTAGGTATAGTATTTGGAGCAATATGGAGTTCTGGGATGCGAGTTCTGGCAAAGGTAGATAAAACAATGGATAGAAATCAATATATTGACATCCTTAGAGCCCATGTACTACAACTGCTGGATCAAGATCACTTTCTGCAGCAAGACAACACACTTTATCATATGTCCAAGGTAGTTTTGGAATTTATGGAAAGAAAAGGAGTTATGTTGCTGCTAGACTAACCTACGAGGTCTCAAGACTTCAATTTGTTTGAGAAAATATGGGATAAGCTAAGGAGAATGGTGAATAATCCAAATATTACAGATATTAATGACTTATTGCCATCAATAAAGAAAGATTTCTTTAACATTTCCCACAGGCACAGTGGGAATTTGTTTAAATCGATGTCAAAGACGCTAAAAGCTGTTTTCAAAAATATAGGATACCCTATTAAATACAAAAACCCGTGTACTTCATTTGAAGTTTGCTTTGTAGATGTTATTATTATTAATAAAATTCAGATATTTTATATTTTGTATCTTATGTGCAACCTTTATGTTCAAGGCTGTATTTAGGTTTTAATTTTTCGTTATTATTAAAAATAGTCAGAGAAAAGCGGTGAAATTTTTTCAATTCCTAATACTGGTAACTAAATGAATAGAATTCAGATCAAGGCGAATTAGTTTGCCTTGATGCAAATGCATATTTAACATATAATCCCGTTTTCATCTTGTGTGTTATTTGAAAGTGTGAAGATTATTCATCATCAGCATAGATATACTCAAACTATCATAATATTGTATATGTATACATATGTATACATATGTATTGTCATTCAACATCTGTTTTTAGATTTCTATTTGATATGATGACACACCTAACTAGAAGTACGTGCACGGCTAACAATTAAAGTGATGTTGGCGCTGTGAATATAATCTTTAAAACCTATAGCACTGCAAAACTGAAATAAATATGGAATAAAGTGTTGTTTTTTTTAAGTTTTAATTTTGCAATTCTAATATAGTTTTCCGGCTTTAACTAGATCTCATTTTTATCTTATCCTGTCCTGTCTTGCCCTGCCCTGCCCTGCCCCGATTTTCCCGCTCCTATTATCCTGTCCTGACTCAGCCAAACCTCGCACCAATAAATTCTGGCCCCACAGAGTTCAATTTGAAATCCAAAAGAAATCACTTTTCACTTACGCATGTAATATTTAAGACTGACTAATTTTGCCTTCCACCGCATTCATAGCAGCTGCGGCATTTCTTTCCTCGCTGCTCGCCCAATACAGCCTGGTATATTCTTTGCTTGGAGACGTTGTGCATTATGACGCAGGGCCAGGCCAAGGAATACTCAGTTAAATTAATTTTAGAATTTTCAATTTACAATTCAAGATCAAGAAAAAAGAAATTTGATAAATGAAGAGAGATTAGAATCCAATTTGATGACTAGTCCAGGTGACGCAGCTTTTAGTGTTTGGAATAGAAATTGTCTTCATTCTTTCCCTCTTGAAGGACCGACCATACCGTTAAAAAACCTGGATTAAGGTTGTCCAAAGAGCAGAGCTTCGCCGTCTTACTGACACTTTTAATCCGCAAGAGAACAACATCTTCTTTTGCATAGCAAGGTTCAATTGCATATGGATGGCCTCATGCTTATGATTTTCTATGTCTTTAAGTGACTCAGAGTTACTGTAATATAAAGATTTTGTATCAAACTTTGTGAGCCCCAAACTTGTGTTTGTGGCTCGATTGTCAATTCTGATGGGCAGCATGGTGTTTCTTGCAAAAAGAGTGCTAGTCGTTTTTCTCGCCAATATTTAGTGAGCTCTCAATTCGGTCAATGTTCCTTGCAGAAGTGGAATTAGGTTGAGATTTTAAAGCCTGATCACACCCTGGTCCGATTTGCTCAACCCAAAACCTAAATGAAAGCTTTAACTGATTTCAACTCGAATTTCAAAAATTATCAATTATTAAATTAATAAAAATTTTAATTCACTAAATGTGTACTTAAAATTTAAATTTTTTGATTTTTTGAAAAAGAATTTAGTAATTCTAAGGCTTCTATGGTGTGAGCTGCCATTGAGGAGGGTTTTTCAGTCTCAGTAAACCCACAAGAAGAGAATTCCCTGTCAGATCGACCAGGTTCCTTTTTAAAAACAAAGGACAGGAATGTAGAAAGCAAGGAGAAAGAGAAAATAGACAAGGACAGGGATTTGGCAGAGGAAATAGTGTGGCTGTGGAAGTTCAAGGTCGAAGTAGTCTCGGTAGTCGTAGGAGCACTTGGAGCAATGACTAAGATGCATAAAAGAGGAGTTGAGATTACCGAAGTGGGGAGTTGCGTAGTATAGAAGGCAGCACTGCTAGGAACAGCTAGAGTCCTAAGGGAAACTGTCAGACTTCCTGGGAACTGGTGAGTTGTTGAGCTAAAAGGGAAACCAACATGAAGCTGTGAGAAAGTAATGAGATAATAATACTCTAATATATTTATATTTATCATACGCATTTTTGCGTAATGTGTTCAAATTCGTCTTTTGTATACATTTAAATATTTCAGTATTATTTAAAGATTCAAAATTATTAGAAGATTTTAAATTCCATGGTAGTGAGTTAAAAACTGTAGGACCAGCAAATGGAAAGGTTCTTTCCCATAGGATGTTTTAATTCTTGGAATTCTTAAGAGACATAGGTTATTAGGTACAACGGAAAGACGGCTATGGCACCCCCCCCCCCCCAATAATTTTTCTCAGGTGGTAGCAAAATGAAGATTTAACACTCATTTTCTAAATTCATAATGCAGTAAGTGTATCGCTTTCAACATTTTTGTGCTTTCTCTGTAAATATAATTCTTGAAAGTCAGTCATTACAATGGTAACACATTATCTATGTTTTCAACTTATTGATTTGATCTATTCTTTTAACCTAAACGAAAAATTAGCTTTAATATAGCCTAATTAGTTTTTGAAGGAACTATTTTATTAGGCCTAAGGAGCTTATTTTCTAAGCAGTTTTCAGTTCGAAAAGATTACATTTAAAATTTTCTATTACTAATCTGCATTTCTATTCTAGCCTTGAGAATAAAATTAATGTTTGGAAGGTCTAACCAATTTTTATCTAATACCATCGAAAAATCAAAAAGGTGCAATATAACCCAAGGTGTTAAATACCAATCTCAGTTTTCTATCCTATGTTTCATGGGCCATGCAAAATTTTCTAATAGGAGGACATCTCTATCGTGATCAATTAAGTGACGAAAAGGACGACAAGGCCCCATGAAATTTATCAAAATATTCAAAAATAGGCCTTTATTTTTATAATATTTCAATTTTTACCGAAAAGGGTTTGATTTAATCAAACAAAATAAATTTTGAAAACCTCCCCCTTTCCGTAAACTACTGCAATGTTTTATTAAGTGTCAATCTCATCTTTGTATTACTTAGTATTTGACATAATTTATTTTCCTTTGTAAAATCATTTTGATATGTCACTAAAAAATGGTCAAAAATAAATTTAGCCTAGTGAAAGCACATATTTCCTCTTTTCTTGTTGAAGCACATTCATTCACGTGGATGTTGCTTCCAGTGAACGATCTCTTAGTAAGCTCAGAATGATCAGAAACTGCTTTAAAACAATTATGTTTGATGAGCGACTAGAAGACTTTTGCTCTTATACTCAGAAAAATATTTGAAAGAAAATTTGAAAATGGATAGTGTAATAAAAACTGATGGCACAATTGAATAGACAGTGATTGGCTTTTTATGTGTATTTGAAGTTTTCAAGTCATACTGATTTGTCAATATTATTGGCAAAGGAATCAAAAGTCAACTATGTTTTTGTGTATATGTACCTTGACTTTTAGCAGAAACATTTTTACCATTGAATTAGGGTAGGGAAACATTTAATGCTTTTAGTTTTAAATGATTAATTTTAAGGGATTGCATGAGATAGACTTTTGTTTTGAAGCTTATATTTCTTTGTAAGGAATAAAAAATGTAGTCTTTAGACTACATGCAAGATATTTTTTGTCATTTTGTCAACATTAGGACGTTTGTAATTAGAACAGTAGAAAAACAAAAAAAAGAAATTTCATAATCAAAAAATTGTAAAAATCCTCTAAAATTGATTTTTTTTTCAGGGAATTGTAGTGTTTGACTGACAGGATTATTTGATTTTTCCCATGCTTGCTGATCAAATTATGAATTGATAAGCGCTATTTCAAGATTCTATTTTTGACCAACTTGCACTTATAACAAAGATAACAAAACTGAATTTATCTTATGAAAAACTATTTGAATTTCACATTTTACACATGTGCTATTATTGTTTTTCAAGTAGAGCTGAATGTATCAATATACACCAGTCGGTAAACATACACATAAATGTCTTAAATATTATTTTCATATTTTGGTAATTATTATATGGGCTATCAAGATTGCATTATACATGTATATGTAGTAGGTTTAGAGAAATAAACTGAGACGCTTCTAATTGCAACTATTGAAGGGGCAACAATTTTGCTAATGCACCCCCTCATATATTTTTTCTCGCTGAGCCTCTGATCTTGGAGTCAAGTTATGTAAACCATTAATAACAATAATGGCAATTTTATATTATGTGTGATGCGTAATTTAATTTACAAACAATATTAACGTGGGTGTGTAATGTGGTCTATCGTACGGGCACAATAATTTTAGATTAACAAAAATCTTCGTATTTAACAATAGAGTAAGCCTTAAAAATATTGTTATTAAAAATTAACCTGAAAGAAATCATATACTAAACGATCGTTTTAGTGTATTCTAGTGAAAGATATCTATGCATTAATTTAGTATTGCGCAAATGATATCTACATTTCCATATAGATTTAGTGTGAGCTTCTAATAATAATAATAATTTTGCTTTATTTCCTGTACACACTAAGTGTAGAAGGAAAGTCTGACAATATAACAAAATAAAATAAAACAGTTTAAAAACATAGAAACACAATTGTGGGTGAGTTTGAACTGTTTCAACGCTTGATATGGGACGAAATAGTTCCATGGACTAAATAATCAATACATAAAAAATTTATTGTGTTGCACATTTCTTGCATAATAAGTTCTAAAGAGAGATCGCGTAGAATCCATATTACTTTTGAACTTATGAATTTCGTGATAAAGTGGATGTGCATTATTGTTCATAATCTTTCC
>CABFPE010000543.1:458914-479658 GCA_900660155.1 Hofstenia miamia | reverse complement strand
AACAAATGAGCAAATCCGAAATAGTAAATTTAAAAAATTCATAGATTAATAATTGATGCATTACAAGCACTTAGCAACAAAATTGTCTCTTCTAATATTTTTTGGGTGTCCCTTTGAACGAATAACAGCTTCATGCGATCATTAATTGAAGCAAAAAGTCTTTCAATAAAGCTGTTGGGAATTGCATAAAATTCTTTCTTTATTGCGCTCCACAACTCGTCTTCAACGTGAAGAGTATGCTGTCCAATTTGATATTTGACCTCTTTAAACATATTTTGGGTAATGTTAAGGTCTGGAGATTGGTAAGGCCAGTCAGCAAGGATAGCAACCCCATTATTGTGGAGGAAATTTTTCATTTCTTTGTATGACATGGAGCACCATTCTGCTAATATGTTGATCACTTGCAAGGAGTGGCAAAAGTTCATTTTCTAGAATCCGAGCATATTAAGAGATTACGGAGTACCAGTGATGTGAACAATCTTGCGAAAGCCACTCTTCTATATTGCACCTCATACCATTACAGACTTCCCACCATAATTCATAGTCCCCGAGTAAGTTGACACAAAAATCTGAAGTTCTGCCCAGTTGGTCACTTTATCAACATTATTTTCAATAAGTATAGCTCAAATCTTGACTCATCTGAAAATATAACATTAGACCAATGTTTAGATGAAGTGCCTCTCATTAAATCGGTCCACCTTACTCGGCGTAATCTTTGATTAAAGTTAAGAATGGCTTCTGGGTCCCACAAAAGTCTCAATTGAGTAGTTTTTCAGGATGTTTCACACAGTTCTTGTTGTCACAGAGTGACCATCACCCCATTCCTTGGAAAATTTCTATGATGTCTTCTTGAGATTTATTGAAAGGCACATAAGAGCTGATTGGGAGGTTTTGGAGGTCTTCCGGACTTTGGCTTGGGGAAGTGAAGCATTTAATGATATCCCCGACAGTACTTCGAGGTCGCTCGACAAGTCGGGCTATATGAAGTTGAATTATCCCTTCCAAATGTTTGGAGATAATCAACTCGCGGTTGGCAAAAGGTACGTAACCAGGCATCATATATGGCGAAGAAAGACTGCTATTAGACATTTTCAATATAAATAAACTGAAAAAAGCTCAACCAATGAAATTTNCGTCTGATGATATCCCCGACAGTACTTCGAGGTCACTCTACAATTCGGGCTATATTACGTTGACTCATCCCCTCCAAATGTTTGGAGATAGGTAACCAGTCATCATATATGGTGAAGAAAGATTCTCTGATTTGGTCTGAATTGACCGAATACATTTTTCCAAGAAAATATTAGCTAACCACATTCATTGTAGCATTTTTTTGAAATTAAAGTAAACAGTGATAATCATGTCGCAACATTGATGAATTACTCTTTCTGTAGCACCAAATCTAATTTAAAAATACCTATGACACTCTTGGCGTCCATTTCTTAGAATATTTATGACAAATCATGGGTGGCCAAATTCTTTCTTCGAGTACTGTACAATTAGATCTAACATTCGTTGATTCTGCCCCATGTTAAGAACTAAGAAAATTTATAGGACATCCTATTTGACATGTAGTGATTTTTGGAAGAAGTGCTACATGGAAAAGAAGGTCTTATGTTTCACGAGAAAGACAGGAATATGGTAAGTTAAGAAAGATTTGCAACGCGTTTTTTAAGACACAATTGCTATATGTAGAATTTTTCAAGGATACATGCCAGGAGAATGACTAACTATATTGTTCAATCTGAAAATTTCTGTGATTTTAAAATTTAAGTTTGATAATTTTCTAGTAAGCTTCAGCAGGAAACTAAATTTAGTGACTAATCTTAAAATTGTACAAATTGTAAGAAGAACTGTCCCATTGACAGCTTTAAATATCTGCGTGCGATTCATTAGCATAGCAGTAATAGAAAGATTTCTGGAAAAGTATGATTTTCGTCTCAATACAGAATGAAAAAAACGGTCGGTGTATAATTCGAATTGAAACTTGGGAAAACTCAATTGAACGGATTACATCATTTTAATCTTCAATCACGTTGTCAATTACTTTTGTAGACTAGTCGCTAACTAATACTTCATGTTGCGACAAAAGTTATAAGATAACTTATTTAACACGAACAAAGCTTAAAAATAAACATAAATAAATGAGAAAAGTAAGCCAAGAAACTAAGCAAATATCTGCAGAAACTAAATAATTTTAGAGCTTGGAGACAAAAACCTATATTATCTTAAACTTATTACTAAGCCACATTACAATTCAGAATTTGCGAAATTTGAAATTAAGCACAAATGATCATTAAATACTAAAGCTAAAATATTTTCATCGCGTGATAACTACACACTGCCAAAGTAAACAGGCTCATTATAGTTATGGTTATGCATGTATTTAACACAAATCCGCATTTTACACATATTAAGATGTACCTTATTCTTAGGCTATAGTTAGACTACCTGATTGGACACATATGATCCCTTCCAAATGTTTGGAGATAATCAACTCGCGGTTGGCAAAAGGGACGTAACCAGGCATCATATATGGCGAAGAAAGACTGTTATTAGACATTTTCAATAAAAATAGACTGAAAAAACCTCAACCAATGAAATTTTTTACAGATTCTCTGATTTGGTCTAAATTGGCCGAATACATTTTTCCAAGAAAAATTAGCTAACTACAAGCATTGCAGCATTTCTTCTTGAGATTTAAAGTAAACAATGATAATTATGTCTCAACATTGATGAATTAATTTTTCTGCAACCCCAAATCTAATTAAAAAATAACTATGACATTACTGGCGTATATTTCTTAGAAATATTTATGACAAATCATGGGTGGCCGAATTCTTTTTTCCAGTACTGTAGCTTGTTTTTGAGCGCTATTATGCCATATATTTGTAACTGTATTATTAATAGAATTCTTTTCATAATTTTCCATACTGACTACAAAAGAAATGATCCAAGTGTTCATACAGCAAGCATTTACCCACGGGCTTGCACACAATATACACATAGCCTATTTTTATATAAAATATCGATCCATGTTTTAGGCAAGATACCGGGGTATCGGTAATTTTCGGTATTGCAGCCGGTCCCCTATGGTACGCGAACGGGACATGATGGAATGTCCTGCTGTCAGGTTTTTAAAATTGATTCTGATTGGGTAAATAAAAAAATAGATGCAAATTATTAAAAAAATTTAAAAGCTAGGGCCGTGAAATGTATTTTTAGGATTATTGCAAAAAATTTAGATACTCACTTGATTATGACAAAGATGTCCCTGTAAGAAATTCCTGCGCACAACCCGGTTTCTTACTTTTACTATTGTTATTTAATAGAAACTTGCTTACCTATCGCCATAAGGAGATAATTGTGGTCGAAGACTCAGACGGCGATGTGGTTTCAAAGTTTTAGCTAAACTAACAGCATCCACTGATTTAATACTATTAGTTAAAATTCTGTTAGATGCCAAAGACTTAGAAGTTTGCATTTTATCTTTTGATAAGTCAATACATTTACTTAGAAGCTTTTCAGACAAAACTCTATTTTCTGCTTGAAAGCCTTTTTCAATATTATTTTTAGATTCATTTGAATTTTCCAAGAGTTTATTCCTCAAATTATCTATAAGTGTTTTATCAGACACTACTTTCTGCTCGTATAAGGACATAATCGAAACCACACTCTTTGCCAGTTTTCGTAATCTTTCTTTATCGTTCATCATTCGCCTTGTAAAAACCTAACGTATTTTCTTTAATCATATGATGTTCCCGATGATAAAATTTTAATTTCATATATTCTTTAATTGTCTTCAAATTTAATAAAAGAATAATTCATATTCAAAAATGATAGAAAATACGCTAGGTGATTTCTTCATCGGAACTTTTTCCACTGTCTCATCCGAATCTATTTCTGAGCTTAATTGAACTGATAAATCACCAAAAGTACTTGATTTATCGATTTCATCCATTGAGTTCTCGATTCTCTCAAGTATTGTTTGACTCATTTCTGTTTTCTTTTCGATGACACACTCTTTGTACTCATTTCTTTGTACAGTATAAACATCTCCCTAAATATTTTCAGCTCATAACATTATTTAATACTTTTATACAGAGTTAAGAACGCTTCCAAATTATCATTGGATTCAGAATAATGAACACTTAGTTTTATTATTAAACATCAAAAAATATAATTTTTTTCAAAATGTTCACATGTTTCTTTCCTTTAAATGTAAGAACACAATAATCAATGTTTACATTGCGCTAGTATTTAAAAAATAATTATCCACGAAATTAATGGAAATAAGCCAAAACGATAAGCTTTGCAATCAAATAATGAAATAAAAAAAATTTCCTGCCATTATTCATGTTTTGCCAAAATTTAATTAAATCAATGAAAGCTCTACATCACTGAACTTCATAGTTTGTGTTGTATCTCAATAAAAAATTCTGACTAATTTGTTAGAATTAATATAAAAATATACTAACTTTATTTTAACTAAAATATGTACCAGTTCGTATTGAGGAAATCGTTTCTGAAATTCGACTTGAAATATAGGGGACAAAAACAGAAATCCAATTAAAAGTGCAGTAGAAATTGGAACAATCAGTACAATTACTGTGGAAGATCCATTTAATGGGAGCCCTTCGATGTTAACTTTACTGTCAATTTTTAATATTTTATTATGTGTTCGATCAACGAAACATGAAAAAAGCTGCAAAACAATTACTCCAGATATGTTAATAAAATAGAAAAGTGATTTCATAATCGCAAGCTTGAATTAATTATAAATTTCGTGGGAAATTTCATTACCTTTTCATTTTAGATATATTTAACTACATTTCCAATGGTAAAATTACTAATTAACCCAATACGTCGCTGTATAAGCATTGACGTAGGGAGAGATTTTAATGAAAGAAGGCAAAAATTTGGATTTTTCTTTAAAATACCATTAATATATGCCTTACTTACAGCATAATGCATAAATACTTGTATAAAGACTTGTAAGGCTTTAAGGTCTGTACATTTGTTATTATTATTGTGGCTCAACAAGAATTGTATTCAATATTCTAACACTTATGGAATATCAATGATGGGATGATTAACGGCACTGAAAAAATAAGGACTTGAGCCCAAGCTTAGATGACCCTAGAAACCTTAACTTAATTAATTTATTAATTGAACAATTCAAAGATGTATTCTTAGACACTTGAAAGGTCACAAATATACATTTAAAGATTATTAATCGAAAATGAGACATTTATCTGTATTACCTTCCGCCCCATTTTGAGGCTAATATTGACTAGATATCTAAGAAACATACTTATTTTCTTTAAGGCATTACATAATTTTTTAGTACAATTTGTTAAAACATTTAATGTCAAATTTTTAAAAGAACTTTAAGAAATAGGCTTTTGAGCAGTATCAAACTCCCTAACATATAATATTTACAAGTGCAGAGCACCAGTCCAAGCCAAATTTTATTACAAGTGCAGAGCACCAGTCCAAGCCAAATTTTATTAAAAATCATATTTTTGTAGGATGTCTATAATAAAAAAGTTTTCAGAATTGCTATATGTTTATATATATATACTATAAATACTATAAAAATGTTGTAAGATATACAAAGGTAGAAAGTTTTAGCAGAATAATTTAAGTAAATGCAAATACCATTTTTATTTTTAATATATTTTTAAAAACTGCTAAGTTAAAGAGTAAGAGTTTTCTGCTCCTTTATACGTCTTAACATATCAGCAAGCTCCAATTTCTAAGGCACTGCAATCTTAGACGTTCGAAATTCGTTAACTGTTACTTTTGATTTGCCATGTGGAATATGAATTTGTGTAATTAAATAGTGAAACAATTATGGAATTGCAAGACAGTTGCAACAATTTCATATGTCTTAATAAATATGACTTCTTTGGGATAAAGTATATAAAATGATCTTGTCCGATCTCGCGATCTGCGCACACGACCAAGATCATTTTTTAGACAAAAATGAAAAGACAGACATTCTGATTTTAGAGATTATATTTCCTGATATGTAAGGATTTCACAATTTCTGCAAAAAATCATCAAAATTTTAAAAATTCTTAAACAGTTTAAATTTAGATTATTATTATTTTCTTCATTGATTAAATTTATGAAAATTAAGCTATTAAAATTAGAAATTGCTTGCTGGATTTGCGTAGAGTTGGTGCTAAAATTCCAATTCAACAATATTTGATACCCAAGTGCAAATATTTGTAGCAGGAAATCTGCTTCGAGGGGGGTTGAACCCCTCATTTCCCCTCTCCAATTCTACGGCCCTAAGTAAAATCAAAATGTCTTACCAATTTGTCAACATTTTCAGGTTTCAACAAGCCAATTAACAAATCGGAAATCTTAGAATATTATTGAATGTGAATGTGTTTTCATTTAACCTTCTGAAATCCAAACATGCATTTTTTTACAATACCTTTTCAACTACAGGACTAAATTCAACAGAAATCTTTGCAATACAATTGGTTTGCAATTTCTAAGACAAAATTTATACACTTATTGGTTAATGTATTTTGGTACAATTTGCTCAATAATTTGCACAAGTGAATTTGTATCTGTGGGTGTCCGTGTAATTTTTTCTGAAATTGTTTTTCCTGCATTTGAGATTCATTACTGCATACTCTCAAAAACTTTTTGAAAAACGGCTACAAAATAATTTCGTTTTGTCATATGAGAATTGTTTAAAAGAATTAATGAAACATCGCATTCTGATTGATTTTTAGAAATTGATAAATGTTAAACGGTCTTGAAGTGGTGGAAAAAGTGACAAATGGTGAAGACAACTTCTACAGTGGTATGAAATGAATTCTACAATAATAACTTCAAAGGATTCCGTTTTCATTAAAAGTTCACGTAAAGATCTTTGCTTATCAAATTATTTAGCTGATTTCTGAGAAATTAGAAATGCCTACATAAGAAATGGCAAATCAGAATTGCGCATGTCAAAAAGGGTCTTGCTCTTTCTGGAAAATAGAGGATCATACGAATAAAACTATATTGGTTTGTATCTTGAGCAAGTATAATCCTACAGATGAAAACAGTGTGCGACGTTTGTCTATCAAATATTTCTTTATTATTTTTGTTTATATATTTGTTGACTTAATCTTGAAAATGCAAGCAAAGAAACAAAAATAATAATGTAAAAATAACAAAGATATTACTTACTAAGAACTGTTATGTAAATTATATGTTCTCTATGCGGGACAATCTGAAGCCAAGCGATGTCTGCAACTGTTTTCAATTTTAAAAAAATTGACATAAAAATGAATCTGATATAATTCTTGTAGGGTTTATTTTTTATGACAAATGATATAGTTTGCCAAGGAAACAATTCGTGCAAAATGGTTTTGAAGAGATTTACATTTATTGCTGGTGCAGTCTTAAACACTAAGTTCTTTGATTAATGCAGACCTTCAACACCAGGAGAATAGAATAAAAGGAAAGATTTAAATTGTACTTACCAGTTAACCTTTAACAGCCTAGAGTCCGTTTTAAGGGGCAAATCGTTTTTCCACATTTTCTAAAACCTATAAGCAAATTTGAAAATATTGGGAAATGGTTAGGTCTATTGGGGGAGCATACTTTAGTGCAATGTTAAAATTTCTATCAAAGCGTATTGCTGTGCCTGAGGTTGTTGAAAAGATTAACAAGTTTTCTTTGAACATTTCGAGTTTTATGAAAAATATCTAAATTCTATCCATATCTAATGTTCATGTATTTATAAGTTTTTGAGACCATGGAAGCAACAACAAATTTTACTGCTTCTTGATATGTGCAAAGATATCCCAATCCTTTTGAGGCGTGTAGTTCGCAAAGTCAGAGAGACGTGTGAAATTTTTTCTGAAATAATCACATATAGTTCTTTAAAATTACCTCTTCAAAAACTAAAGATAATTTTGGTAATATACTAATTGATGTATAACTATTTATGCTTTTCGTTGAGCCAGATTGTGAATTGGAATAATTTGAGCAGTTTTCCATAAACTAGAATATTGACAACTTACATTTATGTGGTTTAATAGCTGTAATACATTTTGTGTAAGATGCTTTGAAAATGCTGTAAGAAATTCTGCAGGAAGTTTATGTCATTAGATTGTCTAGAAATTAAGAAAGAACTTAACTCATTTAGTACATCATTATATCTTATTTCAATAGTACTGAACTGGGAATTTGGAAAAGTATTAATATTATCAATTCATAAATCATGAATAAATATATTTGTTTCAATGAAATTGTATTTATTAGTATATCAATAATTAATGTGTGAAAATTGACCCAGACTTGGATGTTGACGCACTTTTAAACTTTTGACTGTTGGAATGTGAAAGGTCAAAATTTGTGCTAAAAATTATTTGAAAATGCTAACTATTTCTTATGGAAATTTCACATTTTACAAAACCTTTCAAATTCTCTTTACACCTAAACTTCACATGATCTTATGAAAAACAGTGAAAAATCAGAAAGATGTAATGTCAAAGCATCCTCAACATAATGATATATCCAACAATCACGTTTCTTTTAAAAAACGAATTTAATTAGTACGTACAAGTGATCGGGTATAATTTCGCAAACTACACATCTGGATGCTATGTTTTGCATCAATTTTGTTCCAAAAATTATCACCTATAAATCTACCTTGTTCATAGTAGCTAACATTCAAAAATTTTTCATACGAAAAAAAGATCCATATTCTTTTTGATACGCCTTTGTAGAAGGCCTGCAAAAGATTTAGCTAAAAATATACATATTTTGGCAGTTGGCTTTTTATTAGAACAAAAATATCAATACATTTTGGACAGAGTGCCGCATTCAGAAAATATGCAAATGCATAAATAATTTATTGTTAAATCAAAAGTTTTTAATTATAGCTCCTTCTTAGTAACAACAAACATTGAAAGCTCAATAAAACATCTTACAAATCACTAAGAATAACATTAAAAAATAAAATCAAAAAATATACTAATGATATAAATAAAGCGTCCCAATCTTCTAAAAATGGCATTTAATTATAGGAAACATATTGGAGCAAGCAGAAAAGTGAGTTATTAGCAAAGGGAAAAATATATAATTTATTGCTGCAGGCAGTTACATTAAAATTTACAACATATTAATAAATGTTTACAATGGTAAGGTAAAAGTAATAGTTTATATTAGATACAATTTCAACTCAATCGTCAATAAATTTAAATTCTGAAGACAGCTTTGATCTCAGAATCCAGTGAACAATCAAATTAACACTAGCACTCCGAAAATTTAATTCCTAATCCGGTCATAAATGACCGGTATTCGTGTAGCATTTATTACAGTGAGATTTATACAGGCATTTAGGTTCATATTTAATAAACACTGCTACTGCTATCTGATGCAACATCCCACATAGTTTGATTAAGAGCCCGCTTTGCTGCTTCTCTTGTAATTAATTTTTAACTAAAACGATCAAAACTGTTAAATACATGCTCAATATAAAGTATATTACTGCATAAATATAACTACACAAACCCATGCATGAAATGTTTAGTCTGTGTCACAAATGACCGGTTTTCGGAGTTTAAGGGGTATTAATGATTTTTAATATCTAAGTCTGTCTGTTTTCCGAAAATGTCATCAATTCGGATTTTACAGCAGAATTAGTGAATATATGTGTAAACTTGTAAAAAATTTTACATGTAGGGAAGTAGTTGTTTAACAATTGCATCAAAAACGGTCACAAATGACCGGTTCGGAGTTCTAGTGTNAATGTTTAGTCTGTGTCACAAATGACCGGTTTTCGGAGTTTAAGGGGTATTAATGATTTTTAATATCTAAGTCTGTCTGTTTTCCGAAAATGTCATCAATTCGGATTTTACAGCAGAATTAGTGAATATATGTGTAAACTTGTAAAAAATTTTACATGTAGGGAAGTAGTTGTTTAACAATTGCATCAAAAACGGTCACAAATGACCGGTTCGGAGTTCTAGTGTTAAAGGAACAATTATTGAAAAAAAACAAAACGGCAGCAAAATTAGCTTAAAATTGACACATGCAATAAATATTAAGCTTTAGTCATTGTGATTGAGTTTTTCTACTACTATAATGAAAATGGAAATAAAATTGCATTGAAATTGTACTTCATATTGTTACTCCGCTATTAACCGAATTTGCCAGACGTTAATTATTACATCACCGTATAATGATAATTAGGTGATTTTTTCAAATTTTGAATTTTTTCAATAAGCTGCATTTTATTATGATTTCTCGTTACTGCATTTGTGGGATGCTTTTACTTACAACTGTTATGAAATGTCGAAATGGAGAACTGAATATGGTATAATCAAAATTTTGAAAAATTGTCGACAAATGTCCTTGTAACAAAACAACGTTTCGATGAATTTTAAATTGGGAATCGTATTTTATCGATATTGAAGTGTGCTTAGATCTTTTTACAGTGTTAGTCACATCTAGTTATTTATCCAATCAATAGCCTACTTTAAATTAATTAAATCATTTCAACCCAATATAGTAGACAAGGGTAGAACGTTTGAATTTTCTGCGAAGGCAATTTTGTTTTTTCAAAAAATTATTTGAATACACAATATTTCTGATAATAATGGAATCCTGGTTGAATATTACAAAATATAGCAAAAATGAAAACAAAATATACATTGTTTGCAAAATAGTTACACAGCACAAATTCAGATCGCCATCGGGGTCAAATGGATAAGTATGGGGCATACCGAACATTGGTTTCTTAAAAGTTTGGCTTAAAATTATTGAATAAATAAGTCCTGAAATCCGCATTAATCGTATTCTGCGCATGTGCTTAACCCAAATCAGTTCTTACAGACCCATAATATACCTATAGTACACTCGAAAAAATCTGATTTTTCAATGCCTTCAAAACGTGTTGCGCAAAATAAACATCTAACATGAAGGGCAAGTTTCTTTTGGTTTTGATTTTTCAGATGGATCACTAGTATCCAACAGAACGAGCTTTGGTTTTCTAGATGCAGTGCATTTTTTAACTACTCCAGACAGGTGACTTTTTGCGCAAGATTTTTTGTTGATAAATTCATCTAAGGTTGTTCCGGCAATTTGTAGCCACTTGTGATACGCGGCGAAAAATTCGTAAAGCTGTTTAAATTTATGATTAAACGAAGTTGTTGGTGCCTGCTTGACTTCATTATGTTCGTCCAAGCTGGTTTGAATATTAGATGAATATTCGAATTTAGCACGACTTTTTGATAATCTTTAAGAAAAACCTGAATTTCCTCTGACCACTTATGCTTGAATGGTTTATTGAAATTTGTATTTAGCAGCTGCAGACGGTGGTGGTATGTGGAGGCAGCAATATATTATCAACTCTGTAAGGAACACAATGTTCAATCCCCCCCCATTCCCATGTGAAACCTACGACAATCTATGAGCAAAATTGTTGAAAAATCATTCTTCTTACATGCATTGTATATGTATAATGAAGCAGTATATATTAGAAACGAATTGAAATTTTACCTTTGATTTTGTAATTAAAGATGAGAAATGCGTGATTCTTATGTAAATGTAGTAGACCGGTTAAATTCGTATGTTATATTTCATTGCACGTTGGAAACAAAGTGATTATCATCTGACATTGGCCCTTGGTTTATTAGAGACTAGGAAATTTATTCAAATCAATCCACACATTGCACCAGCCATTTAAGCAAATAAATGAAATTAACTACGTCAGAACGTCCGTTCAGCCCCGATGTCCGGCTGCCCTAGTCTACCCTACTTAAAACAATGGATTGCCTGTAGGTAAATTTAAAATTCTGAAATTTGCAGTGGAACATTTGTGATTCTCCTTTTAATAATGATTGATAATCCACATATTAAGTTGCAACACATATTTGAAAATATTTAATAGGTGTTTGTAAAGAAATCATAAAATGAATTTACGCATTAAAGCTTATTTGAAAATTATAATTAACGGGACTGCGCACGATTCCAATGTTTGCTTCTGTTTCTGAGACATTTTCTGATGCCAAACGTTGCACTGTAAATGTTTGTAAAAAACGAGTAGCAAAAGTGTATAGTTCAAGCCTTGCTAATTTCTCACCCACACAAACCCGAGGACCAAATCCAAAAGGAATGAAGTTTTCATGTTTAATTATAGTGTTGTTTTCAGAAAGAAAGTTACGCAAATCAAAAGTGTCTGGATACTTAAAAACATTTTCATCTCTCATTATGGAAAATAAATGTCCTAGAACCAGTGATCCCTTGGGAAAAATATAACCATCCACTGTCTTAACCGTCTTTGTCATTGCATGGATTAGTGTCATTAGTGCTGTTGAGCCGAATCTTTGCGTTTCCAAAATACATGCTTGAAGAATGGGCAAGCGATCTATATCTTCATACTCAAACTTCTTTCCGTCAAGTACACTATTGATGTGTTCCTTTACCTTACTTTGGATTTCAGGATGCAGAATCATAAAATGAACTAGCCAAGTTAATGTGACAGAAGTCGTATCTGTTCCTGCTAATAATGAATCGGAAATACATTGAACGATATCAACTGATGAAAATTCTTCAGGCATTGATTTCTGCTTTTTTAGTAAAAGAGAAAGCAAACATTCTTCATCGTCCTCATTATTAAAGTCTTTCATTTCATCTTCAATTATTGCAAAAACAACGTGGAAAGCATCTACCATTTCTTCAAATTCTGCTTTATAAATTAATGGCAACCTTCGTACCCAACGTGGAATTAAATACCTTGTGTCTATTGGATTATACCCTAATATTATTTTAACTGCATTGTAGAGTTTTATAAAGGACTTGTCGCCATATTCAAATCTCTTCCCAAAGCATAACTGATTTATCATGTTGCAAGAAGCGGTGGCGAAAACATTTGAAATGTAATCTATCGACATCTTGTTATTTTGGCCTTTTTGCAAATAATCAATCAGTGCATCTGCTTCAATGTTTGCCTTAAAAACTTATTATTAAAAAATAAACAGTGTTAGATTAACAACATTACTTAAGCAAATACTATTTGTCGAAGTAAATGAAATAAATATTGCAATAAAATGTGATAAACACATACAACTCATTTTCATCGGTTGAAAACGAACAAAAATGAATTTAAATATTAGCTAAACGGAAACACCTTCGCCATGCGTGTGCAAATATAGGAAAAGAAAAGTTTGTTTGGTAAATATACAGTACTGGAAATATGTATACGACCACGTTGCTATTTTGAATAAATAATGAACATTCATTGGATAGAGTGTGCTAAAATTATAACTAAGCGTTACTTTGATTAAGAAAGGAAAATGTGTATGTCTAATACCATAAAATATGTAGAATAACAATTGGCTAGTAATTTTTACTCAAAATTTTATAAAATTGTATTGGAAAAATGTATTCGGCCACCTGAAAAAATTTTAACAAATGAACAAATCCGAAAAAAGTAAATTCAAAATGTTATAGATAAATTAATAATTGATGCAATATAAGCACTTAGCAACAAAATTCTCTCTTCTAATATTTTTAAGGTGTGACTTTGAGCGAATAACAGCTTCAGGGCGATCAGGGATTGAAGCAAAAAGTCTTTCAGTAAAGCTGTTGGGAATTGCATAAAATTCTTTCTCGTCTTCAGTGTGAAAAATATGCCGTCAAATTCGATAGTTGACCTCTTTCCACATAATTTCGATAATGTTAAGACCTGGAGATTGGCAAGGCCAGTCAGCACGGATAGCAAACCCGTTATTGTGGGAGAAGTTTTTCATTTCTTTTGAGGTATGACATGGAGCACCATTCTGCTGATATGTTGATCACTTGTAAGGAGTGGCAAGAGTTCATTTTCTAGAATCCGAGTATATTAAGAGATTAGGAGAGTACCAGTGATGTGAACAATCTTGCGAAAGCCACACTTCTATATTGCACCTCATACCATTACATACTTCCCACCAAAATTCATAGTCCCCGAGTAAGTTGAGACAAGAATCTGAAGTTCTGCCCAGTTGCTCACTTTATCAACATTCTTTTCAATAAGTATAGCTCAAATCTTGACTCATCTGAAAATATAACATTAGACCAATTCTTAGATGAAGTGCCTCTCATTAAATTGGCCCACCTTACTCGGCGTAATCTTTGCTTTAAGGTTAAGAATGGCTTTCTGGGTGCTACAAAAGTCCCAATTGAGTACCTCTTCAGGATGTTTTGCACAGTTCATGCAGTCACGAGGTGACCATCATCCCATTCCTTGCAAAGTTCCCCTGAAGTCTTCCTGGAATTTCGCTTTGAAATGCACACAANGGAGTGGCAAGAGTTCATTTTCTAGAATCCGAGCATATTAAGAGATTAGAGAGTACCAGTGATGTGAACAATCTTGCGAAAGCCACACTTCCATATTAAACCCCATACCATTACAGACTTCCCACCACAATTCATGGTCGCCCGAGTAAGTTGAGACAAGAATCTGAAGTTCTGCCCAGTTGGTTTCTTTATCAACATTCTTTTCAATAAGTATAGCTCAAATCTTGACTCATCTGAAAATATAACATTAGACCAATTCTTAGATGAAGTGCCTCTCATTAAATTGGCCCACCTTACTCGGCGTAATCTTTGCTTTAAGGTTAAGAATGGCTTTCTGGGTGCTACAAAAGTCCCAATTGAGTACCTCTTCAGGATGTTTTGCACAGTTCATGCAGTCACGAGGTGACCATCATCCCATTCCTTGCAAAGTTCCCCTGAAGTCTTCCTGGAATTTCGCTTTGAAATGCACACAACAGCTGATTGGGAGGTTTTAGAGGTTGTGCAGACTTTGGCTTGGGGGCAATGATGTTTTCAGAAGTGAAGCGTCTGATGATATCCCCGACAGTACTTCGAGGTCACTCTACAATTCGGGCTATATTACGTTGACTCATCCCCTCCAAATGTTTGGAGATAGGTAACCAGTCATCATATATGGTGAAGAAAGATTCTCTGATTTGGTCTGAATTGGCCGAATACATTTTTCCAAGAAAATATTAGCTAACCACATGCATTGTAGCATTTTTTTGAGGTTAAAGTAAACAGTGATAATCATGTCGCAAAATTGATGAATTCCTCTTTCTGTAACACCAAATCTAATTTAAAAATACCTATGACACTCTTGGCGTCCATTTCTTAGAATATTTATGACAAATCATGGGTGGCCAAATTCTTTCTTCGAGTACTGTACAATTAGATCTAACATTCGTTGATTCTGCCCCATGTTAAGAACTAAGAAAATTTATAGAACATCCTATTTGAATGTAGTGATTTTGGAAGAAGTGCTACATGCAAAAGAAGTTCTTATTTTTCACGAGAAAGACAGGAATATGGTAAGTTAAGATAGATTTGCAAAAGCGTTTTTTAAGACACAACTGCTATATGTAGTATTTTTCAAGGATACATGCCAGGGGAATGACTAACTATATTGTTCAATCTGAAAATGTTTGTGATTTTAAAATTTAAATTTGATAATTTTCTAGTAAACTTCAGCAGGAAACTAGTGACTAATCTTAAAATTGTACAAATTGTAAGAAGAACTGTCCCATTGACAGCTTTAAATATCTGCGTGCGATTCATTAGCATAGCAGTAATAGAAAGATTTCTGGAAAAGTATGATTTTCGTCTCAATACAGAATGAAAAAAACGGTCGGTGTATAATTCGAATTGAAACTTGGGAAAACTCAATTGAACGGATTACATCATTTTAATCTACAATCATGTTGTCAATCACTTTTGTAGACTAGTCGCTAACTAATACTTCATGTTGCGACAAAAGTTATAAGATAACTTATTTAACACGAACAAAGCTTAGGAACAAATATAAATAAATAAGAAAAGTAAAACAAGAAACTAAGCAAATATCTGCAGAAACTAAATAATTTTAGAGCTTGGAGATAAAGACCTGTTTTATATTAAACTTATTTCTAAGTCACTTTACAATTCAGAATTTGCGAAATTTGAAATTAAGCTTTCACAAAATCAATGCACAAATGATCATTAAATACTAAAGCTAAAATATTTGGATCGCGTGATAACTACACACTGCCAAAATAAACAGGCTCATTGTAGTTATGGTTATGCATGTATTTAACACAAATCCGCATTTTACACACATTAAGATGTACCTTATTCTTAGGCTATAGTTAGACTAACTGATTGGACACATATGATCCCTTCCAAATGTTTGGAGATAATCAACTCGCGGTTGGCAAAAGGGACGTAACCAGGCATCATATATGGCGAAGAAAGACTGTTATTAGACATTTTCAATAAAAATAGACTGAAAAAACCTCAACCAATGAAATTTTTTACAGATTCTCTGATTTGGTCTAAATTGGCCGAATACATTTTTCCAAGAAAAATTAGCTAACTACAAGCATTGCAGCATTTCTTCTTGAGATTTAAAGTAAACAATGATAATTATGTCTCAACATTGATGAATTAATTTTTCTGCAACCCCAAATCTAATTAAAAAATAACTATGACATTACTGGCGTATATTTCTTAGAAATATTTATGACAAATCATGGGTGGCCGAATTCTTTTTTCCAGTACTGTAGCTTGTTTTTGAGCGCTATTATGCCATATATTTGTAACTGTATTATTAATAGAATTCTTTTCATAATTTTCCATACTGACTACAAAAGAAATGATCCAAGTGTTCATACAGCAAGCATTTACCCACGGGCTTGCACACAATATACACATAGCCTATTTTTATATAAAATATCGATCCATGTTTTAGGCAAGATACCGGGGTATCGGTAATTTTCGGTATTGCAGCCGGTCCCCTAGTGTACGCGAACGGGACATGATGGAATGTCCTGCTGTCAGGTTTTTAAAATTGATTCTGATTGGGTAAATAAAAAATAGATGCGAATTATTAAAAAAATTTAAAAGCTAGGGCCGTGAAATGTATTTTTAGGATTATTTGCAAAAAATTTAGATACTCACTTGATTATGACAAAGATGTCCCTGTCAGAAATTCCTGCGCACAACCCGGTTTCTTACTTTTACTATTGTTATTTAATAGAAACTTGCTTACCTATCGCCATAAGGAGATAATTGTGGTCGAAGACTCAGACGGCGATGTGGTTTCAAAGTTTTAGCTAAACTAACAGCATCCACTGATTTAATACTATTAGTTAAAATTCTGTTAGATGCCAAAGACTTAGAAGTTTGCATTTTATCTTTTGATAAGTCAATACATTTACTTAGAAGCTTTTCAGACAAAACTCTATTTTCTGCTTGAAAGCCTTTTTCAATATTATTTTTAGATTCATTTGAATTTTCCAAGAGTTTATTCCTCAAATTATCTATAAGTGTTTTATCAGACACAACTTTCTGCTCGTATAAGGACATAATCGAAACCACACTCTTTGCCAGTTTTCGTAATCTTTCTTTATCGTTCATCATTCGCCTTGTAAAAACCTAACGTATTTTCTTTAATCATATGATGTTCCCGATGATAAAATTTTAATTTCATATATTCTTTAATTGTCCTCAAATTTAATAAAGGAATAATTCATATTCAAAAATGATAGAAAATACGCTAGGTGATTTCTTCATCGGAACTTTTTCAACTGTCTCATCCGAATCTATTTCTGAGCTTAATTGAACTGATAAATCACCAAAAGTACTTGATTTATCGATTTCATCCATTGAGTTCTCGATTCTCTCAAGTATTGTTTGACTCATTTCTGTTTTCTTTTCAATGACGCACTCTTTGTGCTCATTTGTTTGTACAGTATAAACATCTCCCTAAATATTTTCAGCTCATAACATTATTTAATACTTTTATACAGAGTTAAGAACGCTTCCAAATTATCATTGGATTCAGAATAATGAACACTTAGTTTTATTATTAAACATCAAAAAATATAATTTTTTTCAAAATGTTCACATGTTTCTTTCCTTTAAATGTAAGAACACAATAATCAATGTTTACATTGCGCTAGTATTTAAAAAATAATTATCCACGAAATTAATGGAAATAAGCCAAAACGATAAGCTTTGCAATCAAATAATGAAATAAAAAAAATTTCCTGCCATTATTCATGTTTTGCCAAAATTTAATTAAATCAATGAAAGCTCTACATCACTGAACTTCATAGTTTGTGTTGTATCTCAATAAAAAATTCTGACTAATTTGTTAGAATTAATATAAAAATATACTAACTTTATTTTAACTAAAATATGTACCAGTTCGTATTGAGGAAATCGTTTCTGAAATTCGACTTGAAATATAGGGGACAAAAACAGAAATCCAATTAAAAGTGCAGTAGAAATTGGAACAATCAGTACAATTACTGTGGAAGATCCATTTAATGGGAGCCCTTCGATGTTAACTTTACTGTCAATTTTTAATATTTTATTATGTGTTCGATCAACGAAACATGAAAAAAGCTGCAAAACAATTACTCCAGATATGTTAATAAAATAGAAAAGTGATTTCATAATCGCAAGCTTGAATTAATTATAAATTTCGTGGGAAATTTCATTACCTTTTCATTTTAGATATATTTAACTACATTTCCAATGGTAAAATTACTAATTAACCCAATACGTCGCTGTATAAGCATTGACGTAGGGAGAGTTTTTAATGAAAGAAGCCAAAAATTTGGATTTTCCTTTAAAATACCATTAATATATGCTTTACTTACAGCATAATGCATAAGTACTTGTATAAAGACTTATAAGGCTTTAAGGTCTGTGCATTTGTTATTATTACGGTGGCTCAACAAGAATTGTATTCAATATTCTAACACTTATGGAATATCAATGATGGGATGATTGACGGCACTGAAAAAATATGGACTTAAGCCCAAGCTTAGATGACCCTAGAAACCTTTACTTAATTAATTTATTAATTGAAAAATTCAAAGATGTATTCTTAGACACTTGAAAGGTCACAACCATACATTTAAAGATTATTAACCGAAAATGAGACATTTATCTGTATTACCTTCCGCCCCATTTTGAGGCTTATATTGACTAGATATCTAAGAAACATACTTATTTTCTTTAAGGCATTACATAATTTTTTAGTACAATTTGTTAAAACATTTAATGTCAAATTCTTGAAAGAACTTTAAGAAATATGCTTTTGAGCAGTATCAAACTCCCTAACATATAATATTTACAAGTGCAGAGCACCAGTCCAAGCCAAATTTTATTAAAAATCATATTTTTGTAGGATGTCTATTTTATTAAAAATCATATTTTTGTAGGATGTCTATAATAAAAAAGTTTTCAGAATTGCTATATGTTTATATATATATATATACTATAAATACTATAAAAATGTTGTAAGATATACAAAGGTAGAAAGTTTTAGCAGAATAATTTAAGTAAATGCAAATACCATTTTTATTTTTAATATATTTTTAAAAACTGCTAAGTTAAAGAGTAAGAGTTTTCTGCTCCTTTATACGTCTTAACATATCAGCAAGCTCCAAACTCTAAGGCACTGCAATCTTAGACGTTCGAAATTCGTTAACTGTTATTTTTGATTTGCCATGTGGAATATGAATTTGTGTAATTAAATATTGAAACAATTATGGAATTGCAAGACAGTTGCAATAATTTCATATGTCTTAGTAAATATGACTTCTTTGGTATAAAGTTTATAAAAATGTTCTTGTCCGATTTCGCGATCTGCGCACACTACCAAGATCATTTTTTAGACGAAAATGAAAAGGGAGACATTCTGATTTTAGAGATTATATTATTCCTGATATGTAAGGATTTCAAAATTTCTGCAAAAAATCATCAAAATTTTAAAAATTCTTAAGCAGTTTGAATTTAGATTACTATTAATTTCTTCATTGGTTAAATTTATGAAAATTAAGCTATTAAAATTAGAAATTGTTTGCTGGATTTGCGTAGAGTTGGTGCTAAAATTCCAATTAAACAATATTTGATATCCAAGTGCAAATATTTATAGCAGGAAATCTGCTTCGAGGGGGGTTGAACCCCTCATTTCCCCTCTCCAATTCTACGGCCCTAAGTGAAATCAAAATGTCTTACCAATTTGTCAACATTTTCAGGTTTCTACAAGCCAATTAACAAATNTGTTATGTAAATGATATGTTCTCTATGAGGGACAATCTGACGCCAAACGATGTCTGCAACTGTTTTCCATTTTAAAAAAATTGACATAAAAATGAATCTGATATAATTCTTGTAGGGATGTTTTAACTGAATTTAACTTATTAAATAGGTTTATTTTTTATTACAAATGATATAGTTTGCCAAGGAAACAATCCGTGGAAAATGGTTTTGAAGAAATTTGCATTTATTGTTGGTGCAGTTTTAAACATTAAGTTCTTTGATGAATGCAGACCTTTAACACCAGGAGAATAGAATAATTGCCAGTTAACCTTTAACAGCCTAGAGTTAGTTTTAAGGAGCAAATCGTTTTTCCACATTTACAAAGAATTTTCTAAAAACCTATTAGCAAATTTGAAAATATTGGGGAATGGTTAGGTCTATTGGGGAACATACTTTAGTGCAATGTTTAAATTTCTATCAAAGCGTATTGCTGTGCCTGAGGTTGTTGAAAAGTTTAACAAGTTTTCTTTGAACATTTTGAGTTTTATGAAAAATATCTAAATTCTATCCATATCTAATGTTCATGTATTTATAAGGTTTTGAGACCATGGAAGCAACAAAACATTTTACTGTTTCTTGATATGTGCAAAGATATCCCAATCCTTTTGAGG
>CABFPE010000543.1:407981-451654 GCA_900660155.1 Hofstenia miamia | reverse complement strand
CCTGATATATATATATATATATATATATATATATAGAAATTTTGCCATTATCATAAAATTTAGTACATTTAGAGGGAATTATTTAAAAATTCTACTAGTGCACAATAAGAAAATGTATAGAATAGACTAAAAACATTTGAGTTAGATTATTGGGATTTTCGGATTGGTATTTTTTGTAGGTATTAAGCAAAAATATTTATTGTAAGTGCAGTGATTCAATTTTAAAAAATAAGGAAAATATAACATTTAGAAATAAACGAAAAGCCTTGCAATTTTTGAAAGCATGTTAAATACTATACGTTTGTTCCTGTGATTGAAGTTCTACATACAACAGTTCTAGCTAAATTATGATTTTATGAAAAATAGACGAGATTGGAACAATTTGGAACATAATTGTATCACGCTTTTGCTGATCAGTGTTATAGTGGGATATGAAAGCCATTTTCAATTGAATTAAAGTAGCATCAATTACACGCAAATGTAGGTTTGTAAAATATATGTATTTTTCAATTACTGAAGATCTATAAATGTATATATATATATATATATAATATATATATATATATATATATATAGACATGTATATATTTATATCATTTTAATGTTACGATTTTAATGATATAATATATACATATTTCAATTTTGCTGAAAAATTTCCCATTAGTACAAATTTTAACTTGCCCACCCCAGTAACAATAACATTAAATGCAAAGGCTAAATGTGGACGTAGCCTAATAAAGACTGTTTTTATGTCCTTTTTTAAATTCTATTTTGGACGTATTCAAGGGTCGACGTGGGATGGGTATCCCTTCGCGGGTTGAGTGCAGTTTTTATCAAGCAGGTACTGTATTCTTCTACATCCCAAACATGAAATACTGATATTTCAGTGTTTAGTCCATATTTTATTCAGAAGTTTACATATGCTACTACAGCCAACAAAAACATTAAGTTAACAATTACATTGTAAAAATCCATTAAGATATTATATGTACTGAGCATTGGTCTATTTTATAATATGACATATTTTGCTACTCTTTTCAAGGTAAAATCGTAGTCATTTATTTGAGAAATATGCTTTTTGGTTAATGCGGAAATAGGTATAGGTTGGGTACACGACCGTCGGGAGAGTGGGTTGGGTTTTGTACTAAAATTTGTGCCCAACTCCACACTTGGATAAAAGTAAAGACCTAATATCAATCAAAATCAATTAATGTTGTGCACCTCCATATGTCGCATATGATCATGGATTTCTATGACACCCAGAGAATGCGAATTGTGTTTTTCTAATTCAATGCATGAGAAAGAATGCGTACCTAACTTTCACGCCTACATTCAGCTTGCGTTGGTAAAATACAAAAGCGCAGTTCACATTCTGTTAATGCAATGGAAATCCATGATATGTAAAACTTATGTAAGAAATTTTTTTCTAACATACAGCCATCTTGATTTTGAGGGGTTTGACGCCATTGGGTCTTCCATTAGTCAAGATTAACTGTGTGATTGATCTCTACTAACCATTGAAACGAATTTTAATGGGGCTATTGACTTTAGTGAAGTTATAGATAATTTCTAAAATTGCAAGTCTAGAGGAATTTACTAATAAAAGTTTAATTTTGTTATTACTTGGAATTAAGAAATATAAAACAGTAGTTGTGTACGTTCTTTTATAACTTTAATATCTACATGTATTTAAGTTTTGTGACATCTATTAATATAGCACAATGCCTATGCACATACATATTCTTTGATTATAAGAATAGAAGTTATCTTTCACAATAATTTTCAAAAATTATTATTATATTTCATTCTATCATGAAAGGAGGTCTCACAAAATGATTTCCGGCTCTCACTATATGCACTTACTGAACATATAGTAATACAATGTTTTTCAGACATTTGCTACTTCAGAAACATCTATATATTTTATCATGCCTTTCTAATATTCAACCTTATTAAATTCAAATTATGTGATCCAAAAATGAATAGCTGCATATAATTAAATTTTATTGATTCTTTGTTGAGGCATTCGAAATTGCAGACCCTCTGATGAAACAATACTTTCACCATTTCTGAGTTCACATTTTGAGGGTATTTGACAAATCGATCTCCAACGCTTACTTCTCGAAATATTTTGCTGATAACTAAAATATCGAAATGTTAATCCCGCAAATACAGTAATTTTTTTAATAAAGTCTCTCTTGCGATCAAGAGTTGTTGCATTAAAAAAAGTCCCTGCTTCATTCAAAAGTATATATATATATATATATATTAAATAAAAATACTCGAAAAACTCTGTAAAAATTATAAACAGTTCATCTAAACGTATTTTTGGCGTTTTGTTCAAAGATCTAATATTTCAAATCTGAATTAACTTCAGAAATTTTTGAATGAAATAACCTTTAAATATTGATTTCATTCTTGCTTACAAATTCAAGTACCAAAGCATATTCGTATAATATCCATTGCAATCTTCAGATGTAATCACAGCAAGTTATTTTCTAATGAAATTTTTAATTTAGTTTCATTTGATGATCTTTGTCTAATTACGTAGTTCTTCCATTTTGCAATAGGGTTGAGGAAAACACAGTATGGAGGCAAGTAGAAATTAATAAAGTCTTCCCACGAGATTAGTTTAGCATGGTGTAGCTTAATATTGTCTAGAATAAAAATAGGATCTATAATATTTTTATGGCATTTATTTTTAAGTTCATTCAAACGTAATTGAATATCCCCTGTTTTCAAAGGAGTGTAGTGTATATTGTAATTTAATATGTCTGTCTTATTCATTTCTGCTACTATTGATATATATCTGTCTACATCGATGGGTTCAATGACTATTTGCATATTTGTATATTTACAATGTTGTTACGTATTCACAACTAGTACAGCGAAGGAAAACCTGTTTTATATGATTGTGTGGTTCTAAATACTGCTTCTTAGGAAATAAGGTGCAGAAGTTTCATTCCTTATTTAGTAAAAATCTGACTATGCTGTATATTGCAACTTTTAAAAAAATTTGCTTGCATTTTTGCAGATTTTGTCGAGAATCAAAAAAGGGTATTTTTAACAGGTTTACATACAAAGACTTTATTGAATGCAATAGAGAAATTTATTCAAGAAAAATTACAGTAATTGCAAAGTTTGATGTGATGCATTCTGTTATGATAACATAAAATCATTTTTTTCAAGACAGTAAGTAGTAATTCTTTTCAGAATATTATATTGATCATGGATTAACAATTTAAAATTTCGCATGCGGCCTGCAATAATAATAATGGATTATACTTTACAGCTACATTTTCAAATTCAGATCATCAGAAATGATATATTAACTTATATAAATGAATTAATAAATACGTTTTGAATACACAAAATGAAGACATATATATACAATAATGTTTTGTGTATGCAGCTTGAAAAATACATTATGAGACTGCAAAGTAAAGTCCAAGTGCAAAAAGATACTATAAAATTTATCCATCTACCATGTACTTTTTGTGAACCTATAATTTTTTACTTTTAAAAATCAACCATAAAACATTCAACTAAGACTAAGTACAGTACTGGGGTTTCTCAACATTTGTTACTGTCCAAAATCAAAGGGTTCATGAAAGGTGTTAACTATAGTTTGAACTCCTGCTTATATCAAAATATAGCAAATGTAGCAATTAGCAGTTCAAATGCATGCAAAATGTTATATTAAATTTACAAATAATTACAGATTTTGGAACATTTCTTCTTAATAATTTCAACATGCTATGCCATTTTTTCAACCTACTTTCAATATGCTAGTGTCTTTCGAGGTTATGCAAGTATGATTCAATTATTCTTAACACATAGTTTCTTTTGTGGAAATTTCTATAATATTTCAAATTTTATTGTATTTGTTCATTTTAGTAAAAGTAACTTGGTTTTCTTATGTGAATATTTAATCCAACATTAAATGTTTAATTTTTAGTGTGATTTACATTAAATTGACTAAATTGAGCAGAAGAACTACTTAATTATTAATAGTAATCAGGAAACTGAAAATAATCGATAAGGCATTAACGTTCCGTAAATTCATCAAAGTTAGGAATAAATAAAAGACACTCTAAAACACATCCTTCTAATAATCTAGATGTAGCAGATTACATATCCACTATAGCCCAATTGATTTTGGTAAATTTAGATCTGTAGTAAAGAAAGAAACCTCCAACACATTTTTGATTTTTGAAATTTTCTTAAAAAATATATTACCCATGTTGGCGATTTGTACCCATGAACTGCAAAATGTATATTACACATCATTTGAAATAATTAGAAACGTTGTTGAGGCCGAGAGCCTTATTCCAGTCACTTGAATATTTTAATTCACTTGCAACAACTTGTTTTGGAACTTGCAATAAAGCGCGTAACAGCAAGAACATATTGCAAAACTTGCTATGATATGCGATATTCAGCATGAGATGATGCTTTAAACTAATTGGAATGAACAAACTGCATTCAAATATGACTTATGCAAAAGTAGGTAGATTTAAAGTAATTAATCTATCATCTACTTAGGTTCCAACACAATACGTTTATTTCAAATAGTATCCATTAAAATCCTGTAGGCAATTACTTATAGCAGTTAGTTGGGAAGAATAAAATTATGAACAAGTATCGTGCAACTATTTTGAGCTGCGGAAGTTGAGTACTTTCAGCAAATCGTTCAAAAGCCGTTTCTTTGCTATAAAATTTCTTCTAGCTAATTTTGTGCTGGGGCCAGCATTTGTGTTCGCTTGATATATCTACAACACCTGAACATCTAGGAGATTGAATTACTACAGTGGGATTATCCACCTATGTTTTGCAACATATGCCAAGGTTGGATATTGGGTTTTCGAAAAATATTGGATATTGGGTGATATTGGGGGGTATACCCAATATATTGGGTTATATTGGGTAATATTGGGGTTTTCGATAAACAGGAGGACCGTCACAATTTTACCTTAAGTTGTAGGTACAGACATCTATAAACGTAGATTAGAATAGAACTTCAAAAAGGAACAGGTTAAACAAAAATTAATATTTTTTGTTATCCAAACCTAACTACAGTCGTTATAATAAAAGAATCGTTGGCCCGTATGCCTTGGGTATACTCAAGCCAATATTTTTGCCCAACCTTGCATATGCCTAGACAATAATATCTGATTTATCAGATTTACATAGCTTATGATAAAATTTTGCTTTTTTCTCAAATTGTTAATCATATAAAAATTGATTAAAGGCAATTCATTAAGTGTCAATAGGCTATTTAGTGCTTTTTTACTACATTTTAGATGCCCTCAACGAAGTTTAAATGAAATTGTTTAATTGACTGCTGCATTTAAACAATGGGCTGATTTAAACGACGTTTAAAATCGCTTAAAACGATTCATTTAAATGGTCAACATTGTATATATATTGAACCGATTTAAGCGAAAGCGGCAATTAAAATAAATATTAGCGAAAGTGACCAACAATTTAAAAAAAGCGTTAATAAAGCGAAAAGAGATTTGACATTTCATCAAAGGCGGAAATCAATACTTGCTTTGCATTATATGACGTAATTTCAATTATTTGTGTGTAGCAATAGAAGAATTTTCTCACTCACACGTTATAGCTATATTATGAACTCTTGACGTTCATTTTAAAATTTATTAAAAATTCAGCAATTACAGTTCAAGGTATTTGTCAATAATCTTAACAAATTGTTTTTGCAATATTCTATATTGTGACTTCAGGATCATATATATATAAAGAAAGTTGTATTCTTAAAATTTAGTCATCGATTGCACAACATGTGAAAAATATTTCATAGTGAAATGATGTGATTTCGTTTTCTGTTAAAATACTAAAGATTTTCTTGAAATATTTTAGGTTTGCTTTATTGCAAACTAAAGTGGCTCCTATATACTGTAAATTACAAACTGATATCGGCACCTATGTCGAATTTTTTTCAATTATCGAAACAATTCCGAACAACAACAAATGTCCGGGATTATCTATCATAGTAATAGGTTGGGGAATGTAGCGGAGAAATAAATCTACAAAGAAATGTTGTGCACGATTACTTTGTAATCAAATATACTGAGATTTTGATATTTATGTTAAATATGTGATGCTCATTTAATACTTATGAGTAGCGGCCAATTTGCTCAATTCTTGACGAGTTTGTGCGCACTTCCTATCGCATAATTAAAATTGTAAATGAATCACATAATTTTATCATTAGTTGTTGCATAATTACTATTATAAGTGCTTCAGTATTGTAATTTCTTTCAAATTTCAGTATACTTGTTTAATTAGATATTAATTACATGTGATTTCTTAAACACCAGTAGTAGTAATTCAAAGTCTGTAAATGGATGAGCATGTAGTTGCTAAAGAAAAAATGTAAAACAGTAAATTTCACAAATCATATAACTATTTTTCTTGACGTTTGCTTTCAAGCCCTACCAAAATCATTAAATGGTACTTTGGTGATTCATCTTTTTTATTGATGGAACCGAAATTAAGGTATTCAGTTCTGACCGTTGTATTTTGTTGCAGTATATATATATATATATATATATATATATATATATAAAATTTATAATCATTTTTGTTAAGATAAAAGTTTTCATTTTTCACTATATTGCCTAAATCACAGCATTGGTGACAGCGGTGGGATGTTCACTTGGATTTACCCCGCATTAAATGTTCGATGCTATAAAGAGTCTAGTTTGCTGCAGCTGCAATTATGATGGCGCACGTACGTAAACGATTTTGAGACATATGAAGTTTGAACCGTGACTTGATTTTTTGGCATGAGGGTGGCACGTAAAGACGCAGTGGTGCACGAACATGTCACGGCAAAAAAATCTATAAATTTTCGCTGAATGAAGAATGCATCTTAGTCTAAGCCTCTATGAATGAAATGTTTTTGGTGACAATATATTAAATATTTCCAATAGCTTAACAAATTGTTCAAAAAACAATGTAACAATGGGCACGGAACGAGCATGGCACAGTTCCAACACTATGCAGTCGTCGCCGTCGATCTAGGGATGCGCAGAAATTATCTATGTCCTTACATTTGATTGGTGATGACATCAGTAAGCGATATGATACCCTAGCATTGCTGAAAAATTTTAAGTAACGTACACACCTACAAACAAAAGTATGTACGCGATCAGGGGTGCAACCAAGTGGAGGGGCATGTGCCGCTCCTAAATTTTGAATTGATTAGAAATTGTTATAATGGTGACTGTGTTTCAACTACCTAAAATGCTTTTTAAAGGGGAACATTTCCCCTACTTGAAATGTGATGAAATCATCAGAAAAAATAAATAAACTAGGATCAAATTTAGTGTAGTATTTTATTTTTCACCCTCCCTTTCACTATTTATTAACTAGAGTATAAATAATGTATGTAACAATATAACATAAAATCAAATTATTTAAATATATTTGAGTGCTTCACAATTGAAATCCAGTGCTCTATGATTATCAGGGCCCTGATCACTACCAATTGTGAAAATTGCTGATTTTCGGAATGCAATAGTTTTTTGGTGCAGATGTCGAGATAGTATTTTCGCATATCACTTATTATTTTGTGCTTCAAGCCGTCAAGATTTCATGGTATGGAACCATGGTAGACACTTGCCTTCAATACACCCACAGATAATAATCCACTGGTGATAGATTTGATTATCTTGGTGGCAATCATTGTTCCATTGGAGCCTGAGCTTTCTGAAAAAATTACAGATGCCTTTTTTTGTTACAGCCTTAGTTGAGGCAAGACATGCATTGCATGTTTAAGTAGTAATGTTGATCCACTTTTTCAATAAAGAAAAATTCCTCCACCTCAATTCTCTCTTTTAGCCAAAGAATTCCTCCAAAAGAAGCTGCTGATAAATCGCATCATTTTGAGGTGATGTGAGACTACAGTAGATTGTTATGGGGGGGTGTATTGAAGATGTGTGTCTAACATGTTTTCATATCAGAAAATCTCGATGACCTTGAGGATAAAATCCGTTCAGAAAATGGATGTATAAATATAAATGAATTGCACCACATTGTGAAAATCTTGCAAAAAATTTCAGATTGTAATTCAGAAAAATTGTTAGAAAATTTTTTGTGACATGAGTAAATCTCTTGGTGTATTCAATGATATTTCTTTCCATTGCAATCAAGTTTTTACTATGTCGATATTTGTTATACCGAAGGTATGGCTCTATGAAAATTCATGCGCAAATTACAATATATGTCGACATTTTTAAAATGCAGACAAAGGTTTGGACAAAAAATAGCTCTGGCTGAATTTGTAACAAAATAGTGCCCCTTCTAAGATTTGAAGTTATTTGCGCCAATGTACGCGATTCCAACTTTTGTTGTGAACTTATAATTCATTTATTAGGCGTGAAACAGATAACTGATTTAAATTATTCAAAATGCTTTCAAAACGAGGTTCTTTTTTCTTCAAACTACTTCATTGTATTGGTTGTGTATTTTACAGGTAAGTTTAATTTATTAAAATGAAAAAAAAATATAATTCAACATAAAAGTTATGTATAAAGTTGTAAGTGTGCACGCAAATATTTTTGTTGTGAACTTTATAATTATCTAGAAAGTTGTGCAGAAAATTGGAAGTGTACATATGCTAAAATTACTGAGCCACAATACAAGAGCTAAATTTTTAATTTCTTTGAAAGCAAAAAATTATTTATGGGTTGTATTTTTCAATACTAGTATCAAATCAAGATGAAGGTGAATTATTTTCACACTTCATACATTGACTTATAAAAAGCGTTCTCTACATTGGGAATAAGGCAACTTATCACAGCAGATGGTTCGAGATAGCTTTATTCCTGGCCTTTTACTATCATCAAGATGAATGCAAATTATTTTCACAATTCGTACAGCGTCTTATAGAAATCATTCTTTACATTTTGAATATGGTAGCTTATCAAAGTAGATGGTTTGAGATCTTATGATTCCTTGTTGTGGTGATGAGCGCTTTCTAAAACGACCTCTTCACTTCAGTGGGGAAGATGGAATGTCCCTATATCAAGTGTAGTGCACTGGGATGAAGAAACTGAATGGCGCTCTGCTGTAATGTCTGACAAGTCTTTATATAGTAGCATTTCAATCAATCACATACAAAAAACGAAATTGCCAATAACTCAAACGCTATCTCCTATGAATATGTTGTAAGTGTGGAGAAAATCAATTCCAAAGAAGGTGATATGGAGAACTTGTTAAATGCCCCATTTCAAGTTATTTGAATCATTTTAATTGCACACCATTAAACGGAGAAAAACTAAATTGATTTGCTTCAAAATAAATATTGTGCGATAATTCAATTGGCAAGTTCATTACATGTTTTACAAAAAAGTGAAATAGCGCGATTTAATAAAGAAAGTTTAGTTTGCAATAAATCTTCGTAGATGGTTTTATAGATTAATAGGTTTTGGTCTGAAACGTGTTTGAAATAGACATTTTAATTTTTCTATTGAAAAATCAACGTCGGGAATAAAATTTTTAAAAATCCTCGCAAGTTCTTTAAGAGATCAACAACATAATATGCAATAATGAAATGTCAGACAAAACCTTCCTGACAGGGATTGATCGTAGATTCTTTTCTAGATGATAAAAAAACGTCAGAATTTATTATTTTATTTTCTTACTAATGTATTAACATAGCAAATTTCATACGCGCGAAATTGAAGATAATATTTCTCAAATTATTAAATGAACCTAATTTCTTCTTATGGTTAATAATTCTAAGGCATAGTAGACAAAAATGCCAGATGATATCTCTTAAAACAAATCAGGAATGGGCAAATCAATGGAACAGTGAAAATGGTTCTTCTAATGATGTCAACGGCCAGTGTAGTGTAGAAATCTTTACTCAATGAACCGAAAGGGCAGTGCGCCTATATTGTCCCAGAGAGTACCTCCTCTCAGTGGTTCCCGGAGAAATCAACCAGCCAAGCCTGAATGGTGAAAGCCAAACCAGAAGGATAGCGCTGATCTAACACTCAATGGGCGCGTCGCTCTACGGAGTCCCCTACCCACAAATGACGTTAAACAACAGGGTAGAAGAAGTTGTCACCATATGCATTTACATTAACGGTTTTATTTGTGAACAATAGTACTTTCTGGCAGTTTCCTTGATTGGGGTATGTCATACCCTAATGGCAGATAACGCAATAATTGTTTCGGTTCAGACCAACCGTTATGCAATGAACTTTTCGACCTCGAGCATAAATTAAAAGAATTTTAATATCATAATTATGATTTTTGCATTGTAAAGATATAAATGCACATTAATCCGAATGTGTAAATTTTTTGTAAACATGATTTTTAAGAAATATTCTGTAAGTACAGTACTGGAAAAATGTATTCGACAACCATGCTATTTTGAAAAAATAATGAACATTCATTGGATAGAGTGTGCTAAAATTATAACTAAGCGTTACTTTGATTAAGAAAGGACAATGTGTATGTCTAATACCATAAAATATGTAGAATAACAATTGGCTATTAATTTTTAATCAAAATTAGAAAACTTGTTTGGAAAAATATATATTGGACATCTGACAAAATTTTAACAAATGAGCAAATCCGAAATAGTAAATTTTAAAAAAATTCATAAATTAATAATTGATGCATTACAAGCACTTAGCAACAAAATTGTCTTTTCTAATATTTTTTAGGGTGTCCCTTTGAGCGAATAACAGCTTCAAGGCGATCAGGAATTGAAGCAAAAATCTTTCAATAAAGCTGTTGGGAATTGCATAAAATTCTTTCTTTATTGCGCTCCACAGCTCGTCTTCAAGGTGAAGAGTATGCTGTCCAATTTGATATTTGACCTCTTTCTACATATTTTCGGTAATTTTAAGGTCTGGAGATTGGTAAGGCCAGTCAGCAAGGATAGCAACCCCATTATTGTGGAGGAAATTTTTCATTTCTTTTGAGGTATGACATGGAGCACCATTCTGCTGATATGTTGATCACTTGTAAGGAGTGGCAAGAGTTCATTTTCTAGAATCCGAGCATATTAAGAGATTAGGAGAGTACCAGTGATGTGAACAATCTTGCGAAAGCCACACTTCCATATTGCACCCCATACCATTACAGACTTCCCACCATAATTCATGAGCCCCGAGTAAGTTGAGACAAGAATCTGAAGTTCTGCCCAGTTGGTTTCTTTATCAACATTCTTTTCAATAAGTATAGCTCAAATCTTGACTCATCTGAAAATATAACATTAGACCAGTGTTTAGATGAATTGCCTCTCATTAAATTGGCCCACCTTACTCGGCGTAATCTTTGCTTTAAGGTTAAGAATGGCTTTCTGGGTGCTACAAAAGTCCCAATTGAGTACCTCTTCAGGATGTTTTGCACAGTTCATGCAGTCACGAGGTGACCATCATCCCATTCCTTGCAAAGTTCCCCTGAAGTCTTCCTGGAATTTCGCTTTGAAATGCACACAACAGCTGATTGGGAGGTTTTAGAGGTTGTGCAGACTTTGGCTTGGGGGCAATGATGTTTTCAGAAGTGAAACGTCTGATGATATCCCCGACAGTACTTCGAGGTCACTCTACAATTCGGGCTATATTACGTTGACTCATCCCCTCCAAATGTTTGGAGATAGGTAACCAGTCATCATATATGGTGAAGAAAGATTCTCTGATTTGGTCTGAATTGGCCGAATACATTTTTCCAAGAAAATATTAGCTAACCACATGCATTGTAGCATTTTTTTGAAATTAAAGTAAACAGTGATAATCATGTCGCAACATTGATGAATTACTCTTTCTGTAACACCAAATCTAATTTAAAAATACCTATGACACTCTTGGCGTCCATTTCTTAGAATATTTATGACAAATCATGGGTGGCCGAATTCTTTTTTCGAGTGCTGTACAATTAGATCAAACATTCGTTGATTACGCCCCATGTTAAGAAATAAGAAAATTTATAGGACATCCTATTTGACATGTAGTGATTTTTGGAAGAAGTGCTACATGGAAAAGAAGTTCTTATGTTTCACGAGAAAGACAGGAATATGGTAAGTTAAGATAGATTTGCAAAGCGTTTTTTAAGACACAATTGCTATATGTAGAATTTTTCAAGGATACATGCCAGGAGAATGACTAACTATATTGTTCAATCTGAAAATTTCTGTGATTTTAAAATTTAAGTTTGATAATTTTCTAGTAAGCTTCAGCAGGAAACTAAATTTAGTGACTAATCTTAAAATTGTACCAATTATAAGAACAACTGTCCCATTGACAGCTTTAAATATCTGCGTGCGATTCATTAGCATAGCAGTAATAGAAAGATTTCTGGAAAAGTATGATTTTTGTCTCAATACAGAATTGAAACTTGGGAAAGCTCAATTGAACGGATTACATCATTTTAATCTTCAATCACGTTGTCAATTACTTTTGTAGACTAGTCGCTAACTAATACTTCATGTTGCGACAAAAGTTATAAGATAACTTATTTAACACGAACAAAGCTTAAAAATAAACATAAATAAATGAGAAAAGTAAGCCAAGAAACTAAGCAAATATCTGCAGAAACTAAATAATTTTAGAGCTTGGAGACAAAAACCTATATTATCTTAAACTTATTACTAAGCCACATTACAATTCAGAATTTGCGAAATTTGAAATTAAGCTTTCACAAAATCAATGCACAAATGATCATTAAATACTAAAGCTAAAATATTTGGATCGCGTGATAACTACACACTGCCAAAATAAACAGGCTCATTGTAGTTATGGTTATGCATGTATTTAACACAAATCCGCATTTTACACACATTAAGATGTACCTTATTCTTAAGCTATAGTTAGACTAACTGATTGGACACATATGATCTGTCACATTTGAAAGCATCGCCCGCCTACGGCTAAGGTTAGGCTATGTAATTATAATTGCAATGCAATCCAAACACTAAGGCTGCGGTTACACTATGTGATTGGTCACGCGTGAACTGTAACATTTTCGTAGAATCGCACGTCCAACCACAGAGATAATTAGCGATGTGATGTGATTTTATAACTGCTTTTGCTACCAATCATATAGCCTAAACGTAGCCTTACTGCTGATGCGATTTTGTAATTGCTCTTGCCACAAATCACATAGTTTAAACATAGCCTTGCGTAAATAATATTGGAAAGTATGCTTACTCTCTAATGGTATTCATTGAAATGCGTAAGAAGGAAAACTCTCAGTAGGTTCTGTTTAATGTTTTCTTCGAATGTAATATCTAATGTAACCCTAATATATTAACTAATGTTTATTTACCTTCTGTTCAAGAATTGAAACTCCTAGCCCTAATTTTCTAAGTGCAATTAGGGTTTCTTTTCTATGCAGCTGCCATAGTTTTCCCGAAGCGTCAGCAATGCCTCTTGGAAAGGGTATTTCGGCTGATATTTTAGTTACAGCTCGGTCAGAAGTCACAAGAGCGTGTTTGCTAAACAGCTCATTGAGCAGTTTATAGTCAGTCACTATTGATACTAATGAATTTGGAAACTGGTAAAGTGAAATTCCGGGTGTCTTCGTTTCCCGCTGCTCCTAAAATTCAATAATATTATTAACTTATATTTACAAATGTTATTCTTTCAACCTTTAAGAGTTTGTATTCATCTCCTTTTGACCAATAGCTTTCTAACATGTTACCAACAATTGGATATGTACGACCAGGCCATCGCAAAAGATATTTTTTAAAACTGTACCAACTGTAAATGTACCATGATAAGAAGCCAATTAAAAGAGCAGTAATTATTCCAAAATTATTACCGATAGTCTAAAATTTTGAGGGTAAATATTTATTGAATTTAGCCTAATACAGGTTGTCCATAAAGTCTGAACACAATTAAATTTCTTAATCAATTTCTCCACTGTTTAAACAAGTGAACTTCTTCTTGGATGAAGTACACTAAATTTTTAATTTGATCTGCTATCATCCGATATGAACATCCTTATAGCCACTGAGAACTATCAGTTTAACTCTCCCTTGAGGTATGGTATCCTGTGTCCAGACTTTATGGACACCCTGTATATCTGACGTAGTTGGCATATTTGTCAACTGAGTACACTTTGGTCTGAATTTTTAAGTAAAATTTACTACTTCGATATATATATATATATATATATAAATGATTTTAATGTGTACAAATTTAGCGTAAACGCATTCGGATTAAATATGATATGTTTCGTTGTTTAATAATTTGATGTCCTTCCGTTTGACAACAAGAAGATCTTATTCAATTTTGCCAAATTGGTATTAGATTTTTAACCATTTTAAGATAATTGCAAAAAAATAAATGCAAACGTTTTTCAGTTAAAAATCCTCAGTGGATTCCTTTATATTGCCTTAGGTTACCAAATATTACACAAACTTGAAATTACTGAAGCATTTTTTATTATGGGGGAAAACAGTTCTTTGATAATTACACTTGAAGAATGCTTACTAGAATGATGTATGGACATTCAGTCATATATATATATATATATATATATACAAATTACTACGACACGTCATTCATTTTTCTAGCCATTGCGGTTGCGTCTCAATAGACAGTCCCATTAAAAGATAATGTGATCATTACGAAAAATTTATATTGAATTTTGAGATAAGAGTTTCTAAAATAAAGCAATATTGACTTATTTCCACAACCCTAAAATCCTACGCAAACATTTTTTTGTAAAAATAGTATCCAAAGTAATTGTTAGCATCTCGTTATATTTTATGATATAGTCTATCATTCTATTTAATTATTTTTATTATAATTCTTACTTTGCTTTCGCAGAAATTTTGTCGTTTGTCTTCTATAGATTTTTTTAGTTAAGAGGAAAAATTTAACCCTATGTTTTAGGGTAGTTTTTGCTTCCATGGGTATTAGACGGATTCATTATTGTTTATTGTTTATTATCTGAACATTAGGAAATATAAGAATTTTCATATGTCTTTAAAAATTAGATTTCTCATTGAAAAAATTGATATTTTTATATTCGTCAGGCACAAGAATAATTCTTAGAACAAAACTTTATCATTACATGAGTGCCCACAAGCCCATAAACGTGATCATATCAAATTCTTTCAATATTTCTTAACAGTTTTAGATAAATTCTTCAAAAATATGGAAAAGTGGCTTGATACTTTAAAGTAAGGCTACTGGGAAATGAAATAATAGTTTATTGTAAAGAACCCTGAAATTTACAGAAACTCTGATCAGTGGCGATGAATGATTTTAATGTGTACAAATTTAAAGAGGTCAAGGTACTTTTCCATAGCTTTTAGACTTCATAAGTTATTTGTAATGAAAATTATAATTTTGATGCTCTAAAAACATTTTTTACCACCCAGAATATATTAACTAACTTAAGGAATTTTTGCTGTTTACATTTTGAATGTTTTGGAGATTAAGAGTTTAACTTTAGGCGAGAGGCAATTGCTCCCTTCCCTGTTCTTCCACAGACACTGCCTCTGGTTACAATTTGTGGGACTTCATAAACAATGAAAGAATCAATTTAATGAGAATCCATTAGAACTAAACTGCAACTATGTTTCGAATATTTATAAGTGAATCATATAATTAAAAAGTGCTGTTTTTCATTTTTATTGTTATTATTTATAATTTTACGCTTACATTTACATGAAACATGATGGGTTCTACTGAAGTCATTATTTAAGTGAAAACTGAAAAATTTAGTTTTATAAAAAAATATAACATTTCAAAGATTAGTTCTCCAAATTTGAAGATTATATAAAAACTACATTCAAAAATATTGGATTACCTCTACGATTTGCATTGCGAATAAAGGAACTATAGAAATGTTTAGTAAATATTGATATGGAATTTCATCACAAATAATCTTGTATTTGTCTAATTTTAAATGTCAATTTATAATAATACTTCAAAATACATTCATTTGTGTTAAATTTAATGAAAGGACTATATATATATATATATATATATATATATGTAAAGAAAATGCTAAGGCTTGTAAAAAGTCAATGCTAGGCAGTTAACTAAATCAATTTGAATTGATCTTTCAAGCACAAGCAAATTTAGTGACCTGACTGAAACATAACAAACATGATCAAACTTGGAGCAAGTGTGGGCAGTTGATTAACCCTTTGAGGCCAAAATGAAAGGAAGCTACTATCGTAGTAAAAACGTATAATTTGCATTAAGAAAATGATAAGAAGCATGCTATCACCAAAATTAAATGTTGAAGTGCATCTATGACACAACAACAGGGAGGTACATGTATGTACCTGGAACTCTTAAGAGACCTCATTAAAAATTTCCAAGAAAATGAATAGCAAAAAACAACGATCAGTATACTATCTTGCACACATATGGTTGATAAACACCCTTTGTAACTAGTTGATTTGCGTAATTATTTATATTTTCAATTCAGTTGTCAGATTGATCAAAGATGAATATTATGCTCAAATAGAAAAGACAAAAAGTGTGAGAAGCAGCAAGCAAATTGGCTGAAACTTTATAAATATATACTTGCCAATATCATAAGATTATTCATGCAAAATACAAAGAAACTAAATTATTGCAGTCTAGAAAAACAAAATTTGCTTAGATGGTACACATATGTACAACCAAGCCTCAAAGAGTTAACAGACTTAACTTTTGACTTTGATGTAAGCAGAATATCATTTTTATGCTAATGAAGCTAAGCGATTTCTGATGTTAATTTCCAAAAATTCTTAATGTTTCTTTAAAAGGAATATTAAGCGTAATGGGTGTGCTGATATGGGTATTTAATATTTTCGAATTTTTCTGTGGGTGTGATTTAGTCATTGGAATGTATGCTGCGAGTAGTGAGGTTTGTATGAAAATTCAGTATCCATGTCATCTCTTGATTCTGAAAAATAATAATCTCACATTACACGATACTGCACACATTCTAACATAAACATCTCGACATCGAAGCATATTTGAAATGAACCAATAATTTTATGTTAAGATTGCTTTCATATATCATAGTTGTAGTCGGAATGCTAAGCAGTGAAACCATCTGAATAGCAACTAAATTAGGTTTCGTGTTAAAACGCTAGAAAAACAAGCAACAATGTAAAATAAACTTACTTTATGTTTATGTTGAATTTGATAAAGATTCATTTGTTATATATAATCTGGAACGTCCTCCTTTGAAGATCTTAACTTTTTTAGAATTTGAACAACCCAAATTATTTTTGGATGAGTTTTTGCTGTAAAAAATAAAAATATGTTAATTTGAATTAGCTCAAAAAATTCACTACACTAGCTGCAATTTATTTGTCACAGAATTACTCAGCCCGCATCGAATGCTATGTAAACTGTGTTATTGCGCAAAAAGTTATTGGTCTGCAAAGATAGACTATTCTATTAATTGTAATAATTGAGTATTGCAAAAGTGAGAATTTTGACAATTTCTTTTGACCAACGCTGTGCATTCAGTATAGAGAAATCCAAAAAATAATAAATAATTTCATATGGACCTAGCCAGCGGGTACATTTTGATATATAATGCTAGTCTATAGGATCAATAGTCACAGAGCTATAGGGTTCCAAAATGGTCAGTTGAAATAGTCGTAAAGAAATTCTCAAGTTGTAATTAACAAAAGTTTTAATTACGCAAAGTATATAGTAAATAAAAATATAATTTTAATATGTAATAAAGGAGCTCTAACCAATGCAGAAACCAACTAAGGAGTCGGCCGAAAATTGGAAAGTATTTGCTCTCTAAATGTATATAAGTAGCTAAAGTATAAAGCTATATTGTATATCAGTGGAAGCCTTCTCTCCCAAAACCTTCCAAAAATTGCAGGCATCGGTGGATTTTAAGAGCTATTTTAGTTTTGTTAGCCCACATGCTTATGCCAAAAACAAGAAACAATCTTGAATCTGTATGTAGCATTATTTCCTACAAGTGGCCAGGCTTTCGGTTTGACTAACAAACCTATAAAAAAACACTTTTTCAGACAATCATCAAGTTTTATAAAACAAAAACAAAGCTTGCTACATCTACAAATCATTGGAATCTAGAAATATCAGCCATCAAAATTCCTAGAATCAATTTGTTTAATAAGCAATTAAATTAATGATGGAGCTTTATATTTTGTGCGGAATAAATGTCAGGCTTCCACTTCGTTTCATTTTATCTAATTAACAATGTCAGTATTTATATTGCACATACTATTTTTTTCAATATAAATATATATATATATATATATAGAACTCATCCATTTATAGGTCAGGAAAAAAAGTTATAAAATCATATACTGAATATACATATATATATATATATATATATATATATATATATATATAGCAGCGTCTAAATAGAAATGAAACATTTTACTGGCAGCACTTGAAAAAATCCTGAATCACAAAGTGTTTCTACAAACAACTAAATAGAAAATAAAACGCAGAGTTTTGAATATAGAATTTTTCATTAGCCAATAATATTCCGCAAATGGCCCAACACTAAGGGTCCTACGAAAAGCAATTATTTTCACGGAGAAAAAATCTTTAACATCGATTGGCGAATGCGTAGCAAATCTCTATAGCAGCTTAAAATTTAGTTCCTTTGGTTCTGTAGTAGATCTTGTGCTTGACACGGCGGTAGCAGTTTTTAAATTAACATACAACTTTATATATTTAATGCAGAACTTAAGTTCAATCACGTCAACATATGAAAATTTGTATTCTCTTCAAATATTTATAATTTTAGAAATATATTTAAAAGAATCTTCAGTTATGGCGCGCCCCATGGGCCACGAATAGGGCAATGCTACTCATTGGCAAAAAGATGTTGTTATCAAGATGGCCATGAAAAAAGAACAATTAAGGAGTTTATTAATGAAAGCACCTGTGATACATTACTGGAGATCATGAAGTATAACTTTTATGAAAAAATGTCGTTGCTGGTCCAAATAATTTGCCATTCTGGATATTTAGGGAGTACTGGGATATCTTAGCAAATCCATACGATTACTGCTGTAATCTTTCTTTTAAGAATGCTTGTTTCCCACAATCTTACAAAAGAGAAAATCTTATACCTCTACCAAAATTATCAACGGCTACAATACAACACCTGAAAACATAAGAGGTGTCTCAATAACAACTATTTCAGTGAGAATATTCGAAAAAGCTGTTCACAACCTATTATTTCTCCTAATATTTCAATGGAAGTTGATGCTTTGCAGTTCAGTTACAAAAAGCGAATGTCAACAAATGATTGTCTCATTAGCATGCCGCATTATTTGCTAAAATCTTTGGACACTAAGAATTTTGATGGAATGCATGTCTTGTGTGTTGATTTTTCCAAGGCTTTTATCAATTGAATCAGGATTTTGCAGCGGAAAGTTATAAAAACTGTATTAATGATAGAAATCTTCAAAAATTGCTCTATTGTTTTACAAGAAATTGTCTAAATTTGGTAAGGAATGCTAATGCATTGGAAAAGGATTGAATTATGCTGATCACAAGGAACAATTGGTGGACCAAATATTTGGTTTATGTCATCAGATTTCATAAATTTATATTGAAAATATACTGATTCAATTGCATTAGGATGATCAAAATATGACCTGTTTCAATTTTGAAAACTTTATCTTGTGGAAATAGAATTGAAAAATAACCCCAATTGTATGGAAATATAAATAATGCAATAGTTTTATTTATAAATGCAAATTTTTAAACTTCAGATTGAGAGGGGAGATGACGTCAAGTAATTTCTTCATATGATCTTTAGTTCTGCAATGAATCTATAATCAAGGTATGGCATAGATTGAGTGATTTGAAAGTGTGAATTATGAAGAATGCCATTACCTTTATATGAAAGATTAATAACTTTAGGTTATTCATGCCTGGACCTAATTGCAAGATTTTTATTATTAAATTATCTTCCATTTTTTTTATTGTGTTGTTTTCAGTGTCTATATATATATATATATATATATACATACATAACTTTCAAGATTTTGCAACGAATGGAGAACATTATTTTCTTTGGAATTTAAACGCTTATATTACTCGTACAATTTGCAACGCAGGCGTACAGTGGATCGAAACAGAAATTCTGGTAGTTAAGAAGCTTCCAAGTCAAATGTACATATACTTCAAAATTTATTGAATATTTAGATCATTCGGTCGAAAATGTAAGCATAAAGTAAGCTTGACATACTTTGGTGCATTTACGTCGCAAGAGCTATGGTTGGATGCAATGTTCATGCGTGTTTGTGAAAACAGATACTTCCATTATTTTCATAAAGCTTGATATTTATTTAAGAATTTATCAAGTCTTAGGCCTTTGTTAAGACAAACTCTAAGAAGTTTCAATTTCATATACTATTTTTGTTTATCTATCTAAAAATTGATTAATAAAAATACAATTTTAATTAAATAGGTTTTAGAGCTGCAACACAGTCAATAAATGTGACCCGGTACAAATTCAAATCCAGACTACACTAAGCCGGATGAGGTCCTGGAAATTTTTAAATATTTGTCTATGTGACCCGAGCTTACCCGTTTTTTAAGCAAATGCAGAAATCGAATAATAGAGTAACAAAATATATAACAACAGTGGGAAAGCATAGAAATGCAGTCACACAGACCACTGCCTGAATTTCAGCAATTTCTTACATTGCTCGAGTCGTATCCCTTCTAGTGATATTTGCTGCAGCTAATTAAATTCTCTTCGATTGAGAAATTAATTTGGATACCAAATAAAGGTCGTGCAATTTTCTCTAAGTTTGGAATATGCCTTATTTGAATTTTCGAAATAGCAAACAATTTTGTAGGCGTTTCTTTTAGTGGCATTAAAGTATTCAATATATTAACAAATACTAAATTTTTTTCTATAAAAAATTTGATCCGAATTTCAGGACTTCTAAAGTAATATTATTCAATTAAAGAAGAAACTATTTGGTTTTCTGAGAGAATTAAATCTAGTTTAGGCACACACGTCACTTTTATAATTGAATCCCTACATAATAATCAGCCTGTATTGAGACAACTCAGTGCCATAACTGACCTAGAAGATGTATTGTGAACCGTTTTTGCATGCTATGTAATACACCCATGTCATACTGGTTAATTAACATAATATTTATTTTGGCTTGCAAGATACACATTCTATATATCTATAGATAGTTGTTTTTTGAGGTTAATTTCCTAAGATTTGAATCTTAAAATTATTACTAATTGTCAAATTACCTTGTAGAATACGATGAAAATCAACATGTTGATACCAAATTAATTCATTCGACTGGGTTTGGCATAGATTTTCATATTACGTGATTTCAATTGATTTGAGTAAAATTAGAAATTTTGAAAATGTTAGATGCAAAGTACTGACTTTTGTAAATTCTCTTTATCTAACTGTTTTTAGTGGTGATTATTCCAATATCTGTAGTAATGTTTGTGAACAAATTGCAGCAGTTAGAAAAATTTTGGGTGTAAATGGGGTTGGGCGAAAACTTTAAGCCTACTTTTCAAAGCTAGTTAAATGATTACCTATACTGAGTTCAAAAGTGACAATTTTTTAGATTAAGTTTATGGAGCCAAGTTTCGAATGCAAAACATTGTTTGCAAAAGGAAATTTTGTCAATTTAGTAATTTTTAAGATTCCTGTTTTTTTAGATGGGCCAAGCATGAGCCATAAATGTTGATGTTTTTGGAGAGGCATGGGTAACAAAGCAATAACCCATTTTCATCTCTGATGTTAACAACAAGAAGTTTGATTCAGGTACAGCAGTTATAAGCTGACCCTGAGAATGATAGTTATTTGATCTTAATTAGTTATTTAACTGCTGTCATTTTGTTAAACTTGGCTGTTTCCTAATTCGATCAAGAGATTCCTAAACATTTGATAATAATAGAAGTAGTAAACATATTATTATTATTAAAATAAAAAAAATAAAATTTATTACAACAAACAAAATACAGCTGTTGAATTAAATATAATTTAAAAATTTAATATTTGTTAAAGTTCTTTCTATAATGAAAGACGTGTCTAAATTTTCGTGGATAAATCACTGGTAGGATTATTCTACTAGATCTAGAAAATATTTTTATTGCAAATGAGTTAACTGGAGTGTTGGTATAGTTTTTGTTACTTGTGCTAGCATGCTGTTAGTAATGCATTATGTCTGGTTTCTGGTAAATCTGGTAAAAAAATATTTCTTTTGAAATTTTTACATAAATATGATATACAGTGCATTTATTAAAAAAATCTTCATTTCAATATATATATATATNTTTCGTGGATAAATCACTGGTAGGATTATTCTACTAGATCTAGAAAATATTTTTATTGCAAAATGAGTTAACTGGAGTGTTGGTATCCACTTTGCTTGCAGCATTTTTCATCGTAGTGTTTTAGCATTTGAGATATGTTTTACTTACTAATGTAATTTGTACTTATATGCATCATCCAAAAAATTTGTATTTTCTTAAGGTTTTTGAAATCTGAACCATATATGGCTAAACCATTACGAATATTAGTTTAAAATAAATATTCAAAAGCTGCATCTATTTCAGCTAAGGAAAAGTCTGCAATTTATATTTTTTAATGCATCATGTTGTTACTAATAAATGTGTAGTAAAAAATCAATTTTATTATGCTTATTGCTCCCAAAATCGTCACATTGAAATGAATGTGTCATTTAGTAGGCCAAACATCCAAAACTTACTGGTTTTGTTACTTGTGCTAGCATGCTGTTAGTAATGAATTATGTCTGGTTTCTGGTAAATCTGGTAAAAAAATATTTCTTTTGAAATTTTTACATAAATAAGATATACAGTGCATTTATTGAAAAAAAATATGTATATATATATAATATTTTTATTTTTTAGATTAACTATTTTCATATCAAATCGTTTTGAAAAAAAATTTTGTCAATTTAGTAATTTTTTATTTATAAAATCTTTCAATAGTCATTGATCAGATACAAAATTATTAAAAATAGCAATTGAAAATAATATTAGTATTGTGGTGATTGTGCAACATTATAACGCACGTAACAAATCTGTTTCTGTTAGAGGAAATGCAAAATACTTTACAGTTGATAAATATTTTAATAGGAAATAATATTTAAAGTTAATGATAATTATAATTTTTAAAAGGAAATTGTGAATTAATTTTTGATATTTGTACCAAGGTTGAGACCTATTGCAACGCATGATTATGGTTTTTAATTGTCAACCGTTGCTCAAATAGAACATTTAGCTTGTTTTTAGTTAATTTTAGCAGTTACTATATTAAAATGTCTGCTTCAAATTTTTAATAATTTATTCAAATACAGGATTATGGAATGATGGCAACAAAGGGTAAAAGGCTAAAAATTAACATTTCTGAAAACTATGTCAAGAAACCTCTTCATTTGTGTAGTGATAAACGTCTGTGACAAAGACTGTAGTGAATTCATATCACAGTTTTTTCTCAATGAGAGTAAAACAAGTTTGTATTTACTAGCAATAACTTCTCTAATACTTAAGCATTGGTAAATTGAATTACTAAGGGACACTGGCCAGCATGATTAAGATTATTTTTGCACCATTGATAAATATAATTGAAATGACTATTTTTATCTGTAATGTCAGAAATAACTTTATATGCATCATTAAAATTTGCCATTGTTTGATCTAATGAGACTCAATTTTCTTGTTCACTAAGCCTGCTTAGGGTAAGTGTACTGCTTGATGTAGTTATAAATTCTTGAATGCATTCACTGAGCACTTAAAAAATTTAATATCACATTGCATTTTTGTATAATTATCAACATATCTTTTGAATTTAAGTGTATTCCATCCAGTATAATCATAGCTAGATTTCTTTGAAAGTATAGTTTTTTTGAAGCAGACTTACACTCTCTTTGTAATTCATTCAATATAAATATATGCTTACATGAATTTAAGTGTATTCCATCCAGTATAATCATAACTAGCATTTAAATTTTTGTTCCTTAATACTGAGAAATTAAATATATAGTTCGTATGGAGAAATTCAAAATACAATTTTTAAAAATGGTGTAGCCATCAAACAGACAAATTAATTTCTAACTTGAAAATTTATATTGCAAGTGAAATAAATATTAACAATCTATGCTAAAAGAAAATGCTTTGTAGTAAGTCATCTTACATAAAATATAACCAAGCTCTGTATGGTTTATTGCATTTATGTAATGTTTCAAGTTCAAAACAGATGATGGGTAAAAATTGAATCTTATTTTTTGGCAATTCTTAAAAAAATGATACAATTTTATCAAATTTTGTAAATTTAGTTTATTTATCACCATATTTCTAATATATTTTACAAATTTGTAAATATGATACATTTAAGAAAATTAGATGGTGGTGTGGGGACTTTGGTACTAAATTTCTGCCCTGAATCCCTACTTCGAGGATCTCTATTCTATTAGTTAAACTAAAAAATCTAAGCTTTGATAACAGTTCCTGCGTTGAGTTATTACTGAGTCAGTACTCGAGCTCGAACCGAAATCTGGTCGGGTTTGTTCAGATACCTGACATCACTCTTTAGTCACCACAAATGAGATTAAGTGACTAAGTAAAAAACCTACTGGCAGGCGCGTAGAGAGAATTTCTAAAAGAGGTCCAATTCTTATCCAAGACATATAGGCCTAGGTAGTTTTGATTATATATTGCAGTTAAAGATATACAAGTTTAAACAAATGTTTAAATAAATAAAGCAATAGAGTAATTATGAATTTGATCTACTTTTTTACACATATATTTCTATTTTTCTCAATTTTACTCAAAATACATTGTCATTCAATCCCATGATTTAATTTGTAAATCTCTTCCGGGGTTTTGAAAAACAGTCAAAATCTTTTACCAATATTTAGTGGTTTGTTTAAATTTCTTCTATTCAAATGATGTGTAGGTTGTAAAATTAAGACTAACTCAAACATTTTCTTCGAAGAAAAATATTTTCAGAAGTTGATTAAGCGAAATTGCACCTTGAATAAATACTATAGACATAAAATAATAAAATCCATTTTCAAAAAAAACATCAAAAATGTGAATTGAAGATGAAAAGTGAGATTTATAAGTTTTGAAAAACATGGCTAGATGATATGGTAAATAATTATTTCCATGATCCAACGTTTTTATATGTAATTAATTTAGGTAATATAAATCATTATTCAATTTGATAAGTAAGATTTATATTTCACTCTAAATAAGCTGAAAACTTTTATTGAATTATAGATTATCATTTATAAAAAAAGAATATAATAAATCAAAGGAATTTTCATTGAGGTCACAAATGTTTTGTTACTCCACCGGGCGAATGTCTGCTGCGTAATTTACTTTCTCCATAATTGGCTATAACGGGAACCAAAGAACATAAAAGATGCTTACCAATGGAATCACTCATTTCCTTGAAGAGCCTTGCTTCAGTCATCTATATATGTTCTCATGTAGCTATCAATAATTCCACATCTTACGACTCTTACCTGCATATTATCAATTTTGTTCATATTGGGTTGGGTAATCCCTCCCCAAACGGAGGATCCATAAGTGATTACAGCTAGCACAAGGGAATTATTCAGTTTCCAGCACATCTTTACGGAAACCCATGTACCTCAGTCTTGGCAAAAGAGTGACGTGGATATTGCTTAAGGGTAGAATTTTATAAATCAAGTCCAAAAAAGTGGCCACTTTTCAAAATTTGACTCATTAGTTTTCACACTATATTTGCACTGCCTCAAAATATTGCTAAATACTCAGGAATTTGTATTTCAGCGTAACTTGCTAACACTAAACGCCTAAGCATTCAATTTTAGTTCATTTTATAATATTCAAACCTATATTTGAGAAAGAATTGTGAGAAAAAAATCATGGTCGGAAGTGATTTGCTTAGCTACGTTGACTTCAAATGTGAATACGTAAATAAAAATATTTACTTTCTACACGGTGTTATCATATTGTTTCTACATTGTGTTATTATATTGTTTCTACATTGCGTTTTTTAGTGTAAAATACAAAAATTTCTAAATTTGGAAAGTGTTCCCAAACTTTTGGCCAGTACTGTATATACGGCATATTTAATTTAATAGTTTGCCATTTTGTGCAATAATTAACATACTGTTAAATATATTTTATAATCTAGGGTAGGGCTCGTGCCCGACCCATACCCTGAAAATAGGTCCGTTGGTTTGTGCCTGTATGCTAAGCACGTTATGCCCGTAGCTAAATGTTATTTATCTAAAATTGCTTGATGCAACAAGCAACCTTCAACTGTGAAAACAATTAATTTTTTTTGATAAATCACTGAGAAGTTCAATTTTACAACTGTAAAATCCTAATTAAGTCTCGTTTTAAGATGATTGTTCAACAAATTTTGTGAATCATTGAAAAAGCGTACTTCAATCGTCATAACCATAATCAGGGGCAGGGTATATATGCTTAAGGCATAAAGCAGAATTTTATGCATATTTGGACACAGTTTTCTTTAACGTATATTTCTATGATAGCTCGCATATTCCATCGTATTTTACACGCGAATATCACAGATTCCAGATATTTTATCTGTTCCTGCAACACCTCAGTAGTAATATCCGCGGCAAGGACGTTGGTATTTTTTACCTTTGACCCCGGTGGGCATATCTATCATGGATATGATGTAATTGTATACTTTTGCCGTCTGTGTATCTTTGACGTCATTGGAACATATTCTCTTTTGTTATAATATTTGTTGGCAAACATATTTGTTTGTAGTCTATTGTTTAAATGTAACCAATTTTTTTTATTCATATTACATAAATAATTGGTCGTGTATATTGGCGGGGTGTATCTCTGACGTCATTGGAACATATTCTCTTTTTTTATAATATTTGTTGGCAAACACATTTGTTTGTAGTCTATTGTTTAAATGTAACCAATTTTTTTNGATGTAATTGTATACTTTTGCCGTCTGTGTATCTTTGACGTCATTGGAACATATTCTCTTTTTTTATAATATTTGTTGGCAAACACATTTGTTTGTAGTCTATTGTTTAAATGGTAACCAATTTTTTTTATTCATATTACATAAATAATTGGTCGTGCATATTGGCGGTGGTGTATCTCTGACGTCATTGGAATATGTACTGTTGGCAAACACATTTGTTTGTAATCTAAATTTTAAAATGTTGCCAATTTTTTTATACATATTACATAAATAATTGTCAAACATCATTGAAATTCTATATGCAAGCAATTCAAATTTTTGGAATTATATTTTATTGCTAAATTTCTTCGGTAAAAGTCATAATTAATAAGTATTTTCAAACAAAAATATTTTGTTTTATTTTACATACTTGCTTTTTGTTAATGTATGTGACTTGCTTATTTATGTGGCTAATTTAGTTTACATAATTGTTTTTTTATTTTTTTTATTTATATACTTATTTCACATACTTGTTATATTTAGTAAAATTTAATAACAAATGTTTGAATCAGAGAGATAATAATACTCGTTAGAAGTGTAATGGCTTATTTCGGTAATAATGCAAAATAATTTTTCGGAACAAGTTTATGCAAAAACTCGCAATTTCTAATATTTAATAAACGTACATGGTAAAACCCAAATACATGTTTAAGACAAGACAAAAATGCAATTTATTCTATAATGATCATATATATATCTTACTATTAAATTTGTCTATTGTGTTAGTTTATCATTATTGTTTTTGAGGGAATTCTGTAGGAAGCAAGCACAATGCGTATTTGCACATTATGAATTTCACACGGTCGTATCTAAATTAATGGTTAATAAACAAGTTGTAATTAAAAACGAGATGACATTCACAATCAAAAACACATGAATATTAAAAGTTTAAACAAAATCAATTAAAAATGTTTATTAACAAACAAACGACGTTTCTATTTATGATAAAGTATATAATTAATTTAACATCGGACAGTAAATTCGCAGCAATTCATTAAAATAAAATTATGTTTTTAAAAGAAATATCTGTAAAACTAACTAGAGATAATATTGTAAAAAAGCGTTAAGAATCAAAAACAATATCTGAGATATAATTATAAAAATAGCTTACCAAAAAGTTTGAAATCTTTATGGGTAGTTCTTTCATNGTTGTAATTAAAAACGAGATGACATTCACAATCAAAAACACATGAATATTAAAAGTTTAAACAAAATCAATTAAAAATGTTTATTAACAAACAAACGACGTTTCTATTTATGATAAAGTATATAATTAATTTAACATCGGACAGTAAATTCGCAGCAATTCATTAAAATAAAATTATGTTTTTAAAAGAAATATCTGTAAAACTAACTAGAGATAATATTGTAAAAAAGCGTTAAGAATCAAAAACAATATCTGAGATATAATTATAAAAATATCTTACCAAAAAGTTTGAAATCTTTATTGGTAGTTCTTTCATAAAATGTTAATAAAGTAAATCGATTTATCAATCACCGTCTCTGGTAAAAATGAAATAAATATTTTTTCAATAAATTTTTCTCGTTGAATTCAAGAATAAAAACGTTTCAAGATTGTTGATGACATGTTTTGTTATTAGAGTCATAAATTGGTTGTTAACATTTATTGATACACATATATACAAGACGTTTAAAAATATAAATTTTATATTATAAGAAATTGCTTACATTTTAAAATATTATTGGTGTCTTTTATATTGAGAATTAAATAAGTACCCAGTATATGACTTTTCCATGTTTGTAGACTTACATTTTTTCCAATGTTTTTTCACTTTTGTAACATATATTTCTTTTNAAAAGCGTTAAGAATCAAAAACAATATCTGAGATATAATTATAAAAATAGCTTACCAAAAAGTTTGAAATCTTTATGGGTAGTTCTTTCATAAGTGTGAAATTCCATTATGCCAGCTGTGTATATTCATATGTGTAGAAAGTTACATGCTTCATAGACAATGTCAACATAGTTTTTATTTATATTCTATTGTTCAACTGTCAAAATCTCTCCAATCATAAACACAGTACAAGCATGTAAAATTCCATTATGCTACTATGCGTAATTTTTTATCTACCAAACATCAAATCCAAATCAATTTAAAAATTATCACAATTAATTAAAACATTTTCAAATCATATAAAACTAGAATTTTTTCACAAGTTGGAAAACAATCTCAATTATTACATGTTTTTCCCAATTTATACAATTATGTAAATGAAAGATGCTACAAAACTAAAATGTTAATAAAGTAAAATGATATCAATCACCATCTCTGGTAAAATTGAAATAAATATTTTTTCAATATGTTTTTCTCATTGAATTCAAGAATAAAAACGTTTCAAGATTGTTGATGACATGTTTTGTTATTAGAGTCATAAATTGGTTGTTAACATTTATTGATACACATATATACAAGACGTTTAAAAATATAAATTTTATATTATAAGAAATTGCTTACATTTTAAAATATTATTGGTGTCTTTTATATTGAGAATTAAATAAGTACCCGGTATACGACTTTTCCACGTTTGTAGACTTACATTTTTTTCCGATGTTTTTTCACTTTTGTGACTTACATTTCTTTTCCGACGTTTTTTCACGTTTGTGACTTACATTTCTTTTCCGACGTTTTTTGACATGTGTGACTTACATTTCTTTTCCGACGTTTTTTCACGTTTGTGACTTACATTTCTTTTCCAGCATTTTTTTACTTTTGTGACTTACATTTCTTTTCCAACGTTTTTTTTAATTTTGTGACTTACATTTCTTTTCCGACGTTTTTTCACGTTTGTGACTTATATTTCTTTTCCAAAGTTTTTGCATGTTTGTCACTTACATTCCTTTTCCGACGTTTTTTCACATTTGTGATTTACATTTCTTTTCCGACGCTTTTTCACGTTTGTGGCTTACATTTCTTTTCCAGCATTTTTTTACTTTTGTGACTAAACATTTCTTTTCCAAAGTTTTTGCATGTTTGTGACTTACATTCCTTTTCCAAGGTTTTTTCACATTTGTTACTTACATTTCTTTTTTGAAGTTTTTTTTACATTTGCGACTTACATTAAAAAACATTTCCTCAAAGATGACATCGGGATTCGGAACAGTGCAAAACGTATTGTATTACAGTTTAGTAAATAGAAAATGTATAGTTTTGCTTTCACTCTTTTTTCTACATGTGTCTATTGTCTTAAACACGTATGTGGGTTTTACCACGTACGTTTATTAAATATTAGAAATTGCGAGTTTTTGCATAAACTAGTTCCGAAATATTATTTTGCATTATTACCGAAATAAGCCATTACACTTCTAACGATTATTATTATCTCTCTGATTCAAACATTTGTTATTAAATTTTACTAAGTAAAACAAATGTGTGAAATAAGTATATAAATAAAAAAAAATAAAAAACAATTATGCAAACTAAATTGGCCACATAAATAAGCAAGTCACATACATTAACAAAAAGCAAGTATATAAAATAAAACAAAATATTTTTGTTTGAAAATACTTATTAATTATGACTTTTACCAAAAAAATTTAGCAATAAAATATAATTCCAAAAATTTGAATTTCTTGCATATAGAATTTCAATGATCTTTGACAATTACTTATGTAATATATATATAAAAATTTGACTACATTTTAAAAAATAGACTACAAACAAATGTGTTTGCCAACAAATATTATAACAAAAGAGAATATGTTCAAATGACATCAAAGATACACAGACGGCCAAAGTATACAATTACATCATATCAATGACAGATATCCCCACGGGGGTCAGAGGTAAAAAATATCAACGTCCTTTCCGCGGGTATTACTACTCACCTCAAAACTGAAGACTCGCAAATATTGGAAATTTTAAAACTTATATATTTGTTGGACAACAAATTAAAGTAGGAATCGTGTTTCATTAGGCCACGGTTAGATTATGTGATTGGTCACGCCTAATCTGTGGCATTTTAGACAAATCACACGTCTAACCATCGAGATAATTGTTAGTGTTTGTGTAATTTGATAAGAAATTATCGCGTTTTCAAAAAATGGCATTATTCACATTATACCAAAAATGAGTGTGTGTAGTTTGTAACTTATTGATTACAACATTCAAGTGTTGTAGTGTAAGATATGGATTAATTTTGTTTGAGATTAATAACAGCTCAACATTTAATAAGCCATAACTGCAAGGTGCCTTTTTGAATATTTCAATTTAAGTTTGCTCTTAGGTGATATTATATATTTAGATAAGAAAAATATCCGACATTTTCAACGCCCTCACTAAATCTAATCATCAAATAAATTTATTCATTTGTACATTAATAATTGATATCTTAGACCCCGAAGTACACGATTTCCAAAGAATCCTAAGCATGGGAACCGGCACGTCTTGCTATTAATCAGATGTCTTGGGATGATCGCCTGCATGAATGAAGTTCTGGTAAAATATTGTCTTAAGGTTTAAATTGTTTTAATTTTTTGGGTATTAGCACTCTTCACAAGAATGAAAACTCTACAATACGACAAAACATTTGCATATTTTCGATTTTGTAAATGATATTTGAATATTTTATTTGAATTTTAGTGACTATATATATATATATATATATATATATATATATTTCCAAATCTTGCAGATGCTTGTACAATTTCAAAATTTAGCATAAATAATTAGAACGTTTTTGCATAATATTGCAAATATAGCGCAAGTATACAGCCAAAATTTGCAATTATTTGCAATTATGCCACAAAACGTGCAAATATTAGCAAGTAAACCATAAAAACTTGCAAATATTTACAATTTACTTGCAAATCTGTGAAAGCATTACAAATTGGATATTCATTATGTGACAATACGCAATGCTTAAAGTTGGACAAATGTGGTTATACCTTTGAGGTTTTCAATTATATCAAAATAACAGCGCCCTAAAGACTGCTGATTTTTTACTGAATGCGGTCCTTCGCTGCGATTGGACATTTCTTGAATTGACTGATATCGCTAATAAAAGTTGCAAATTAGTTTCGAATCTCTGATTGCAATTGCTACTGTATAAATGTTGCTCTGTACGTACTGGAACAATAGTAGTTATTTGGTAAAAGCCAAATTTTTAAATTAATTGACTTTATAGAAAAATTTAATTGAAATTACATATAAATGAAAATATAAGACATAACTGTCTATCATTTTTTATTTCATGGACAGCTATTGGTGGAAGATGATCATTATTAATTGCGTTGAGGAGTCCACAGCACCGATTAAAACTTCAATATGTTTGAATATGAAAATATAGCCTATAGCTTACATATTGATCTAAATTCGAGTATTTTATTAAAGCAATTATTATTTCGTACGACAAAACTTTCGAAGTAGGTATACATTGTACTATTTTATTATTAAATATTTACATATAGTTTCTGGGAAGTTTGTTATACAAAAATGTTTCACCTCGTATAAACAATTAAAGAAGCATCAAACACACCAATGGCAGTTTATAAAAATAGTTCTTACCATTATTTGTTTCATATATTTTAAAGTAATTCAAAGTTGAAAAAATACATAAATATCTACATTACCCGAAAAGATTAAGATTTTAAGAAAACTCCATTAAAAATTATATATTTACAAAATTAAACGGTTTTACATGTAAACAAATGTATAGAAAGTCCAAAATAGAAAGTTAATGCGATTGTGACGATGGTCGCGAAGAATTTTTTCTGAGTGAAGAAGCGTGTGTATAGCGTTTATTGCAATGTGTTTGACATAGATTTTTTTTTGTGTCCGAGTGAACCGCCATGTGTTTTTTGCGATCTGAACTGCTTGAAAATCTTCGTTCAATATTTTCAAAAGTGCAGCAAAAAGGTTTTTCACCTAAAACAAAATTTTAGCATATAATATATGAATGGAAAATTATATATATCACTGCTTTGAATAATGTAAAAAGATTTGCATATATATCTATAATATATGTATATTTAGATATCTTACCAGAATGTGTTCTTTTGTGTATCTTTAAGTTTTCACGATTGGCAAAAGTCCTCACACATCCATGATGTGAACAAGGAAATGGCTTCTCCCCGGAGTGAAGCCTTGAATGACCAATCAGCTTATGCCTCGCTTGAAAAGGTTGACAATTACGTGGGCATCCTTCCCATAGACAAACGTATTGGGCAGTTAAAGCAAAATGCCGATTTACATGAGTCGCTAAGTGGCTAACAATCTCATTCATGTCGATCATAGTTTCTCCACATATTCCTCCATTTGCAATCTTCCAAGAGCAGAGAAATGCGATAGCGTCTGAAACACTGTTGGTCAGCATCGGTGGTTTTTGAAAACTATCGAAAGAGTTGCAACTTATTTGATTGTAATTTGGATCAGCACAATCGATCGAACTAGTATCATATCCGGAATAACATGGATTCTGCTGCTGATATTGACACGTGGGATAGCCCTGTACCTGGTAAAAATGTACGCACTCATTGCTGCAAGGAGCACAGAATGTTTGCATGGAGCCGAAAGTGTACGATGTCATTGCTGCAAAAGACTAAACTGAAACCAATTTTTTCGCAGAAGCTTATATACGCTTTGATCAACTCATTTTGTTAATTAGTTGACGGTGTCCGTTATTTTACCGCATTTTGATTGATAGGCGTATTACGCCACGACATGGTAATGGTTGCCGTTGTTAATCAATGGCTTAGGCAGCTCTGTAATATGTGACTGTTTCGAAAGATGCGGCCGGCCGCATAATTATTACGTCATTTTATGATATAGCCCGTAGTCCTATTTACATGATAAGTTTTCCCTTATGAGTTTATCTATATTTACGAAGAAATTATCAGATTAACTAAATATCTTTTGGGTCTAAACAGTAAGTTTTTTATTTTATTCTGTAATGTTGCTTGCAAATGTTTTTGGATTATTTTAAGTTTAAATACATTTCCTTCAATCAGAATTCTTTTAAAATACAAAGAATCCTAAGGGTTTCCAAATTTCTGTTTTCACGATAAGTATTCCAAAGTTAACTATAATTTTAGTAAGTCTTCTTGAATATTGGATTTATTTGAGATTTTTTCATCAGAATAACTAAAAATGTTGGTCGTTTTCCAAATGACGTCAAATGGAAGCCGTCAGCTCCTTCATAGATATATTTGCGACCCTTTTTTGTGTGCTTAGGTGTGTATGGAACAATTTGTGTCAACATCGTTTGTTTGACAAAAACGATGTCACTTCAATATTCTATGCCATTTAAGTTGACGGCAAGCTGGAACTCACAGTGCGCTTTGGAAAATGTTTTAGGTGTATATCCGAACTTTGAGAGAGGTTAAACTTACGCTCGTTGGTGTTCAACATATATTGATATCACACTTTTCGCAATCTAAGAGAAATGAGTTCTTACACTTGATATCAGTTTTCAAAACAGTTTGTGATTTATTTTCATAAAAGCTAATTTAATTAGAAATATTTACAAGAATGCACATAATAGTGCATGCCTTCTTCTACGTGATCTGTCTCAGGAAATTTTACTTTACTAATGGCACATCTCACAAACACTCGAGAACAAAAATCAATTAAGCAAAGACTACAACAACTTATTTGATTATATCAAGACTACAAGCAGTAAAATATTGAAAACTATGGCAATATCGAAAAATATTCTCATTGTTTTAATATAATAAGACTTAGGAATTTCTATTTGAAAAAGTCAATCAGTTATATCTTCATATCGTCTATTGAAAGCTCTAAAAATAGTCAGTTAATTTGAAAGACTTGATCATGAAAGTCAAAATTAAGTCATCATTATATAAAAGTAAATTTTGAAAGCCTAAATCACNCACATCTGACAAACACTCTAGAACAAAATTCAATTAAGCAAAGACTAAAGCAACCTATTTGATTATATCAAAACTACAAGCAGTAAAATATTGAAAACTATGGCAATATCGAAAAAAAAGTCAATCAGTTATGTCTTCATATCGTCTATTGAAAGCTCTAAAAATAGTCAGTTAATTTGAAAGACTTGATAATGAAAATCAAAATTAAGTCATCATATAAAAGTAAATTTTGAAAGCCTAAGTCACTTTTCAAGAGAGAAATTCATTAAAACTAATTCCAGTTTTAAAAAATTACAACAAANATAGTCAGTTAATTTGAAAGACTTGATCATGAAAGTCAAAATTAAGTCATCATTATATAAAAGTAAATTTTGAAAGCCTAAATCACTTTTCAAGAGAGAAATTCATTAAAAGTAATTCCAGGTTTAAAAAATTACAACAAAAACTAGTAATGGTGTTATAATTATGACATAATCGGTAAAAATTAATACCAACATAGATAGAGAAGATGTTGATTATATTTTAAATGTAAATATGAATTTTGGGTATGAAAATTAATTATAGAGAATAAATTGTAGTAATTTGTTAACATTTGGTTTGCACTTGGATTAATAATGATTATACAGAGTTTCAACGAGGGACATGGGGTGGCTTGTGCCGGGTTTGGGCTGAGAAGAAATATAAGACTGCTCGAATTTTAAAAAACTGATATTCCGTAACACTGCACGCAAATATATAGAATTTTATATTAGTTAAAATTATAAAGCTGAAAAAAAAAACATAATTTACTTTTTGAAATTTTTCATTAGTATCATATAGTTCATTACACGAAATTTAAGTTTCTAATTTTTTAAATTATTTCGAAAGATGGCGCTGTAAATTACATTTTTCTACCCACCTTAATACATGAGTCTAGCGTGATTGTAATAGAATATATAAGTCAGTCTAATTTTGATTATTTATTTACATTATCACTGCTTTATTTTGTTATGAAACTTACAACGTTAAATAAATTGCCTTTAGGCTATTAACATTTATATTTCTTGACGAAAATTATCTGTTTTCTAAAAATATTTGATTTTGGCGCTCTGTAGCCATATAACTTGAAATTTTAATGGCAGTCTGAGCTGGATTCTTATTGACTGACTGATATTACATTATTGTTCAATATAAAAAACTGCATTGCTTTGCTCATTCTTGGGGGTAATCAAATTCAAAATATGTTTACTACTCTTTAAAACTGAACAGATCTCTAAATTTTATAAACTAATGTGAAAGGCAAAATTTTATCCTGAAAAAGAAATGTTGTCCAACTACATTACGAAATGAATGAAACAGAATATAATTTATAAGTAAAGATGCTTTTTATGCGCATTAGTCATACAGGGAGCTTATTGAAGTTTTTCGGAACAGGAAGAGATTTTCAATAGTTTGTTATTAATTTTTTGAATTTAGCCAACAACGAAATTAGTTAAATTAAATTAGAAATAATTGTCTTATTAATCAATTTGGAGTCTGGTGGATATGATAGAAAAGCGCAAAATTCACAAAATATATATCTGTATATACCAGACCGGATTTTTTCTTAACTTAACCGGATCTTTAAAAATCAAGAAAAATATGCTATTGCCAAACCGATAACATACATTCTACGATTTTAGACGTAAAATTTTTATGAAACAAACTGATGAATATGAACGCAAACTCTATCAAAATTTTAATGAAAGAAATGTATGTAGTTACAAAATTAAATAGAATGAGAAATTTAGATCTTTATAGCTGATTTTATCTAATTGAATTCAATAATGTAAGAGTTGATGCTTCATTTTATCTTAAATTTCATAATTTTTTTCAAATAGTGCATGCATTATTGCAATTCCATAAATTTGAATGACAATATGTAGATAAGAACTAGAATGCCCCAATTTTGTATTGTTTTGTAACACTGCAATCATTATAATCAATAAATTTTGAAAAGCAAAAATGGAATTATTTAACCGGATTTTAACCTAATTTACCGGGTCCTGCAAATTGACCGGCTTTAACCGGACTGATCAGTTTAAGCGGTTTTATCCTGACGGATTTACCGGACAGGATAAAGCACTATTTTTCTTATCTAATCAAATCTTGCAAGTATGTTTTGCACGAAAAATTGTAAAAAAATAATTCCAATTATTTTTTTGGCTTTCAAATAGTTTATTTTTCTAAAAATATTGTAACAATTTTTTATTGAAAATTATTTTTCGAAAAATTGTTGAATCTCAAATAAGAGCGTAAATATAAACAATTCAACGAGGTAAAGATGACACTGAATTTTCAGAACTGCAGTTAAAATGTCCATGTACTAACTAACATTATTGTGCTGTGAGTTGATTTGCTAACAGCAATTCATTTGCTTATTTAACAAAATTTGGCCAAGAGCTGCCAATTTCCTCACCCTTCTCCACTATTAAACTTTTAAGTAGGCCTATAAAAGTAATGGAACTTTTTTAATTACACTTGTTGATATTTACTAACGTTCATAGCCATTTTTCTAAATAACAGCGCAGTTAATGTAGGCTTTTGTTATCCAAGCAGGGGTACAGAGTAGTCCTAGTTTGCGAAACTCATAATTATTGATATTTAGAAAAAAATAAGTGAAGTAACAAAAAAATTTTTATTCGATAACTTAGAAATGCATTCTGATAATTTATATATTTCCAATCATCAAAATCAATATTAATATATTAACAATTCTCCAAACTTTTAGATTTGATAACGTCATGATGGCCATGTTGAATATGTTTAAAAGATTATATGTTTAACAGTGTGGTCGCTTGATTCCTTCCTTGATTGTGTACTTCAGAGTTGAAATTGGGCCAATTTTTTAAGCCAATGCAGCTGAGGCCGAAGCCCAGCCCTTCCCATTTCAAAATATCAATTATTCGGCCCAAGCCTGGGCCAGATAATTTTTCTTTTACGTCACTGATAGTGTCTTTTGCTTCATAGAGGCACATAAGCAGTACACTATGAATTTGATTGGACAATTTTCATAATTTTTAGATTAATATGTGCATAGGTGCATATCCCCTGTAGTCCGTAACAATGCTAATTCAATTATGTTCAAATTCAAATCCCATTGTTAACTTAACACAATAAACGTGTCATACAGGGCCAGATGCTTTGTCTAAAGTAAAATTGGGGGCCTATAAATTAAATTGGTTTCGAATGCAATTATAGAAAAATATTAAACAAATAATAATAAAAAGAAATTCAGGATTAAAAGCAAAATCTATTTCACGAATTACACATTTTTTAATCGTTTTTTACGCTTGAAAGTCGCAACTTGGCTTTTGCTTTGAGAATCATTCAACATCTTTCTATAATTGTTGAAAAAATATTTACAATAGTCATAAAGACACTTTTTAAATTTCCTTCTGGATGTACACTGCAGCCAACAAATTCTATCTTGACATGCCTTCGTAGTACTTCGACTGATAATAAACGCATTTTGAATCAATGCATGATAATTCGCCTCAAGCAAGAAAAAGCTTCAAAAACCATACTTTGTAAATCTTGACTGTCTCTGGAGGTATACAGCGCTGTTGCAAACATACTTTTCTGATAGTTAAACCTCACATGGCTTTCCTCAAAATCAATAACATTAACTTGAGATGATATTGATAAAGAAACGAATAAAGCTTAACAACCTGCGCTGAAGGTGGACAAGGAAAACTACGAGACATACACATAGAGGAAGATGTTTCACCAAGCAGCAACTCAAAGATAGACTAAAAAATGTTTATCATGATAAACAGTAGCCCTCATATTTGCCGTATCTGCAAATTTCAAAGGAAATTAACATAGGTTATATATCTTCTACTTGACATTCATACAAATTTTCCCATTAATTTTGCTTTTCTCAAAGAAGCTTTTTCTTTTTAAGGCATAGTTCAGAGTATTTAGAAATTTAAACCAGCGAAGTATCAAATATATTGTATATGTACCTAAAAGTCTAATGAAACAAAAAATCGACAGCGCCTTATAATACTAGGTTAATATAACCAGGGGCGCACCCAGCTTTTTCTATGAGGAGGGGAACTATTATATATATATAACAAACGGAACAAGCATAATGAATGTTTATGTTATCAATTACTAATAATGAATAATTTCTCCCTACACCTCACTAATGCAACCTTTATTAGGTTGGCTAACACATTTATTGCCAGGTATATCAGTGGGTGAGGCGAGTTTCGAATACAGGCTAATGCACTGCTAACTGTTCCTAATTTCAATAGGAAGGACTTCTTTCCTTTGAAGTAGAGTGATCTTTAGAAATTTCTTACTTTCTTAGACTTTAATAAATCTAATCAGAAAATTTAGGTCAAACCCTGGCCAGCCTGAATCCGCTCCAACCCACTTAATCCAATTCGGCATATTCTCATGAAGTTTTTTAAGAAGTTTTCTACAATTTTGCGGCTTGCTAGATGTAAGTAAGATATTTTAGAATAGAAAGTATCAATAAAATCTGGGCATTGAATTGAAAATTCTAAATTCACTTCTACAAGAGTATATGATACTAATATACAATTTCAAAACGTTAAAAATTATATATCATTCGCTAAAACTGCAGTCTATTTGTTCAATTTTAGCCCATTTTTTTCAAATGCTTAATCCAACCCCAGATCAGCGCAGGTCTATCTCTGACTTCAACTCCTGATAACAGAAGAATGAACAGGATTGGGGATCATTTCGTATTACGCTTTGATTGCCATAATTCAAATTATTATTAACATTGCTATATTATTCACAATATTCCACTACAAGTTAATGTATACAAAAAGCGTGTTCAAATTATCTTCATCCCAGTAAGCTATAACTTCATAAGCATTTCATTAAAAATGACTATATTTTTCATTCTCAGTTTCACTTAAGTAGGGCATTAAATTGCCCCTCGTCATAAATTACAGACACGCAGGAGTAGGAAATTTATAATTGGAGCCCTACAAATATATTTTTTTAGTTTAGTAAAATAATCAATTTTTGCGTTCAAACAATAGATTATTGCGAACTTTTGGCAATAATTAGAATGAAAATATTATATCAAAAATCATAGTAAGTAAACTAGTTTGGTATTATAAAAATCAATATATAACACATAAAAATGTTTTCAAAGAAAAATCATAATTGTGAGATAACAAAAAGGGTTACTTGTGTTTCATACATCTGTTAGCACTAAGAAGAAATTGTTCTACAAAATCAAAAGTTGGATATTGCCACTAATCATAATCGCTAATGGCAAATTTGGTTCTACCATAGATACCATATGTAAATGCTGTGATCTTAGTTTAATTTGTTTGGTTTAGCATGACAAGGTGAGGTGTCCGACATAATATGACAATGGTGCGAAATAAGGTTAATGTTAAATCTTCAATATGCATAAAATGGTGAATTGGGTTGTGGAAGCATTACATATTTTTGGGTCATCAAATTATCCAGCACATTCCACAGCCAATGCTATATAAATTTACTGCACAGGATGATAATGCTTCTGGAATCGGGAATTGATTATATATTTTAGCAAGAGTTAGGTGAATCTAAAATAATTGACAATTGATTTTTTAAAGTATTCAATAGGTTAATTAATTTGCAATTATTGCAATAATTGCAATATCAATTTAATATTGTCTACCATTGCAGACATAGAGTAGAAACAATAGTTATTTACATTTTATGTACTATGATTGTTATAGGTAGGGGCGTACGCAGGGTTTTCCAACGGTGGAATATCTCCACCGTGAGTAACCAAAAGCGGGGCAAGCCCCTAAAATTCGACACTAAGAAATGCATTTCATCACCTAAATTTGGACTTTCTTAATATATTTTAATGAAATTTTTTTTTGTTTAACCAGTCAAAGGAAATTTTGGAAAACTCACTGAAGGACATTCCACAGCTTGCGTACGCCACTGGTTATAGGCAAATATTTCATGAGGAATGGAAGCATCTCATGCTCTGTTGAGGGGGGGGGGGCGTTCCCCCAGTCCCTCCCTGGGCGCGCCTCTGAATATAACAATAGTCAGCTGCATGCAGCTTGGAACGCGATTTGAAAATTTAATGGTGTCTGAGAATTGAATATAATATAAATAGATATATATTTGTTTTTAATGTTTTCAATAAAAGTCTTTCAAGGAAAATAGTGTAAGGCCTACAGATATGGGCATTGTATAAATTTTAGATGTTATTGCAATACTGCCAGTTGTTGGTATATAAAGTGCAAGGGTGATGAATTTGGCATGAAAAATATTTTAAATTTCTAAACTTGATTCTGAGCAATGTAGTCAAACAATGCAGGGCGTTGCCCATATGCCGTTATTTGCATCTCAACTCAAAACAATTTTAACATGCTGTTTAATCAAAGTAACAATGAGTGATGTAAATGATCATAGCAACCAAATGAGAGTACGTAATTGCCATCGTGCTGAGAAAATGAGATTCGAAAATGAAATAAATCTGTGCTTTGATTTCTGAACTAATAAATGTTCTACATTGATCAATTGAACACTATGATTTGGAAATATTTTCTATTTTTTCACATTTAATATATTAAGGCAAGCATATAATGGAAAATGTTCATTGGCGAAGAAGCATATGAATCTAAATTTACCAGGGGCGAAATAGCATAAGGGATAGCAAATCATTCCATAATATAAATATATATATATATATATATATATATATATATATATATATTGTATATTGGGCTTTTAGTTATATGACAATCAATTTCCTGCATAACTTCAAAGTCCCTTTTTTGCAAATGCTAATCCTTTGCATTGATACATTAAGAATGATTGATTGCTTATTGGATCAATGTCACTCAAAGTAGACTTTAGCTTTCCTGAAATTTGTTTTTCAGATCTATTTAAGTTATACATCTGATTTGAAAACAAATATAATATCATTTTTTACCTAAGTTTTTGGCACTAATTCTTGCTTGTAATATTAGTGTAGTGTAACTACACAAAAAAATTCTGTTTAACAATTGTAAAATAGTTTATAATAAACGTTGTTCATTCTTCAATATGTTATTAATTTTTTTAGAGATTATGTTGTTAGATATTTGGTAGTTGTCGTAATAGGGACGTAGAACTAACCTAACATTATCTATAAGCACGTATGGGNTATATATATATATATATATATATAATATATATATGCAGTGGCGCCGAAAGTGGGGTGACAATCGCCGCCCCAATATTCATATTGGAGAAGCTGTCCCACCTCAATCTTGTGGTTTATTAAGCTAACTAAAATTCATGCTAACAAAATGCTGAAAGTCCCATGCTTTTTTGATACTAGAATCTAAACCACATAAATTTAATCCCCAAATGAATATTGTGCTATGATTTATTTTGAAAGACATAAGTAAATTGTGTAATAACTAGAAAAACGTCAAGCAAATGCGAGTTACCGGCACTCAATGCAATAGTTTTCGTAAAGATGGCAGCTTTTTCAAAACGTCTATTGCCTAGTCAAATAATCTTATTTGTTTTCTGTTATTTGGTAATTGTAAACTTCTCAGGAATTATTTTAATATCTGATGCTTTCCTAAGAAAATAATAAATATTCGTAGCTCACAAACCCCTCTGAATTTTGCTCCTCAAGTGCTTGCGTAGTCTTTCAAAAAAAAATAGAGAAATTGGTGATATCGGCTTTAGACCTCCTGAATTTTTGATTATTAGTAATAAGAAAAATTTATAAGTTCTTAGAGAACGAAATTTTCAATGGCCGCGATGTCCTCTCTAAAGACAGTCGATTGCGCTCTCCGCTCCGCACTTAAAAACTTCACTGACTCAACCATCAATAAAGACGACGAACATTGCAAACTATTCTCATTGCATTCATTTCTTAAGGATCACACGCATACGTCCCATACACCTAACAGGCGCGAACAAGAAGTCACAGGCGCTTTGTTGCATTCAACAGCATCAAGAAATAAACCTATTACTCGCTCTCCAAGAAAACCTCGCAAGATCAAACCAGGTACTAATTTTTTAATTTTAGGTAGCTCCATGTTTAGGAAATTATGATCAAAAAACATAATCAGAAACAAGGAGGTCTCCGTGCACTCGTATCCCGGTGCCTGCATATCTGAGCTTCAACAGACATTGGAACTCTACCCGCAAACAAAAATTAAAANCTTTGTTGCATTCAACAGCATCAAGAAATAAACCTATTACTCGCTCTCCAAGAAAACCTCGCAAGATCAAACCAGGTACTAATTTTTTAATTTTAGGTAGCTCCATGTTTAGGAAATTATGATCCAAAAACATAATCAGAAACAAAGAGATCTCCGTGCACTCGTATCCCGGTGCCTGCATATCTGAGCTTCAACAGACATTGGAACTCTACCCGAAACAAAAATTAAAACAGTCTTCGTAAAAATTGGCAGAAATGACATTCTCAAGAACCCAACCAACTTCGAAGCTAAGTTTACTGATCTTATTAAAATAATAAACCATATTTTTAGTCCTACTAAGATTTTTCTTAGTGAAATCCCACCTTTTTGCAACGGCCTGCTTCTAGGCAACAATGAAGTAGTTAAAGTCAATAAGATTATTTCTAACTTATCAGAAAAATTAAAATTTTCAGTTTTTTTTAGGTCCAAAAGTCGTTAACAGTCGTCTCTTTTCAAAAGACGGCATTTATTTCTCACAGAATGGAATTGGAAAATTTGTATCCATCATTAAATCCTTCTTCTTCGAGCCTCCATCTTGTCGCACAATTCAATTTCTCAAAGCTATGCCGACAAATAATAGAGTCTTTGAAAGTTTTGCACCTCGATTTTTGCCGCCTTTCGCTAGCAACC
>CABFPE010000543.1:358195-387601 GCA_900660155.1 Hofstenia miamia | reverse complement strand
GGGAATGGTGCCACTTCTCCTAAGTAGAGCTTAGCAGACGGAAAAGAAGCACGGACAGCATTAACTAGATCTTTAAACATTGAAGTATACTCAGTTCTATTCTTCATAACATCATTCCAACTGACTGTAATGACTATGTCCTTTACGTTGGCAGTGCATTGGTACTTCTTGACTAAATCGGTAATTACATCAATGGTGGCACCTCGGTAAGAATGTACAGCAACTGTTCGTTTTCTGATCAGACCAGGAGCTCCTAAGTATTTGAACATCGAAGTACCAATGAATAAAATGTCGGTATCAATTCTGAGTTTTTTTGGCTGTCGTTCTTTGAGTGTGGGGGTCTTCAATTGTGATTCACAATCCACTGTCTGCTGTTCACTGTTTGATACTGTAGGGTTGACTTGAATTTCTTGATTCAACTGTATAGCAGTATCTTCCTGTAGTTCGTAAAGCAGCTTGTGAATGGTAAGTAAATCCTCTTTGGAAAGATTGCTGAAAGGTGCGAGTAACTTTGCAGATGTAAGGCGGCTCCGTTATGAAATCCTCACTAACGAATTAAAGTGCGCTCGGAGGGACCGACTGAACGCGACGGAATCATCGTTTTTTTATTTATGGCTTAGTAATTTTCCCATTATGTACAGATTGAAATAAATATCATCCGTTTTGTACATGTTTTAGATAAACATGAATGTCGTTTTCAGACAATGAGTTGCTGCAACAATTTGACATTTTGCAAACGTCTATTAAAGGCACATTGCTTTTTGATATATAAGGTTTTTTATTTTAGGGATTAGATTCACAGAAACCAGTTGAGAACCGGGACGCATCTTCTATTAAATTAAATGCAGGAGCTTTGCTAAGAAAAAAATACTCAATGTAAGCATGAATCGGAAACTTCAAAAAGAAGTTAATAAACAATCAGAAAACCCACGTAGGTCGAAATCAAAGTCCTCAAAGGGACAATGTAAAATTTTACGTAGACCGATCGCTAAAGCTTCCAAAAGAATGCGACAGTTTGATTCTTTAAAAATGCCATAAATCAGTTTCAGATAAGCGCCACCACATAATGAGACACCATAGCGATCTGCCAAGTGACGTGCTTGCGCTTCTAGAGGTTTTTTATAGATGAAAAAACTGAAAAAAGTTTTCTATTGCAAAAATTGCAAGAGATTATTTGGAAATGCTAGTATGCAGAAACACAGTTTGAAAGCGATGTAAGTGATTTTGAGAAAATTAAAAATGGATTAGAATTTGTAGAAATGCCATACTGGTTTAGAAAACATTTTTAATTGAAGGCTTCAAAGAATTTAATCAAATTGAATAATTTTAAAAACATCAAAAAAAGCTTTTGCGTCTAGTGTTACCTACTAAGCCTTTCTAAAAATAAAATATTGGCAAAAAGCTAGAAAACTATCATTGCTTGTTTTGTGAAAACGTCCAATTCTAGAAAAAAACGATAATTTGCTCTGTTGTTCATAAGCATAAAGAAAAAAATTCATTGAAATGCAGTGCTGTTATTCTACACTGGTTAAACTCTTTGCTTTAATAGACTATATTGACATAAATTGTCGTAACCTAAGATTGATGTGAAGTCGTCTACATGATTTTTGATATAAATGCGTGCTGATTTTTCAAAAATGCCTCAAAAGAACGCGTAGTTTAAACAAAAAAATTTCCAGAAGTTCTATCATTGCAAAATATGAAATTTTGTTGCAAATAAAATTGAAATTCATTTAAATAATTTAGTATACAAAGCCGATTGAATTGTCACACCAGACCACTACAATTGTTAACGTGGGATGCGCAAATTAAGGCTGGCAATATTGTAATAAAAACGGAGCATAAAACCGGGTACAAATACCCCGTTCAAATTTCATTAACACCTATCCAAATTTTGCTTTTTGAATTAATAAAAGAATTCAAACTAAAATTTAAAAGAAGTATACCCTTAGTATTCGGTAACAAAAGTGGTTCCTAAAACTCTCAGGTGAGTTAATAGTTGAACCAATATGCTACATTTTAAATAATTGTATAAGACACTCCTTTTTTCCAAAGGAATTAAAATTGGCAATTATAACACCATTATTTAAAAGAAATGATCCCGAAGACTGCAAAAATTATAGACCCATTTCAATCACTTCTCCAATCAGCAAAATTTTTGAACGAATTCTTTTTAATCAAATTAACAGGCATCTTTGTAAACATGATCTCTACTTCAAAACAATATGGTTTTCGTAAAGGTATTTTTCCGAGTGACGCTTTAATACAAGCTACAGAAAAATGGCAATCAACAATAAATGACAATGAATACTCAGCAATTGCTTGCTTAGACCTCTTTAAAGCTTTTGATTCCATAGATCACAGTATGTTACTACAAAAAGTAAAATTTCTAGCTTTTTCTAATGACAGCACAGGTCTTATCTTACTTATACAATCGCACGCAAAGAGTTAAAATTAATGAATCTTTTTCAGATTGGGTATGTGCTAAAAATGGGTTTCCTCAGGGTAAAATTTCAGGTCCCTTATTATAACATAAAAACTGAAATGGCGATCTTATAAATTTGTAATCCCGATTACTCTATTAATAGAAACTAGTAATCTCTTTATTTGTAAACATTCGTTGTTTTCTTTGTTAAGTTTTGTATTACTTTCTTGACCCTTTCAGAATTGGTTATCAGTACTTCTATTTATTATTAAAACAATTTCTGAATATAGATTTTTCTTCTTCATATAACAACCTTTCAGCGTTATATATTAACATTATAGAAATTTCGAAATGTTGCTAATTGTTCACTGAAATAAGCAACCTGGATCATTCGTTGTTCCATCTTTTTATTTCATTGAACAAATAGCGATATAGACAGTACTGGAAATACGTATTCGACCACCTTGTATTTTGAATATTGACCTTATAGTATAAACACTAGTTACATTTGCATACAAGTGTTCAAAGAAAAATAGGTATTTCATATCAGCAAATTATTTTATCTATTCAAAAGGTTGTTGCATTTTATCAGATAACTAATAATTGGGTATTATCAAATTATCCAGGAATACTATATAAATAATTGTAATCAAGCACAGTAGCAAATTGCTATTCATTGTTCAATTGCATAGAGAATTAATCCAAATTGTTAGACATCATTTTATACAAATTAGATGATGTATATCATCAATGTATCTCCAAATTATTGGAGGCATTTATCAGAATAGTTTGACCTGGCACACTATTTGAATAAAACCTCAATACTGCAATAAAAATATTGTAACATCTTTTATCATAACTTGGATAAACCAAAAGCGCTCAAAGACGGATGTTAAATTTGCATGTATTGCTGCTGAAGCACGTTTCATAATGGTCGTAATGGTATCCACACCAGATTTTGCCGACGAGATAATTTCTTCACATTACACTAGAACGGCATCAGAAAACGTTTTTGCGACACACAATATAAAGGTGAAATACCTAATTCATATTATAGTTATGGGCGACCAAGCGCCACCAATTGAAACCCGTCACATACATGTGGAACAACAGTTGAATAAATTGCTTTAAAAGCAATTTTGAAAATTTAAAGCAGCATTTTTGGAATTTCTAACACATGAGAAAATGTTTGCTTAAGATGCATGCACAAATAAATTAGCCCCTCACATGTCATTTAAGAAATTATAGTTTGATACATGTTGCAAAAAAACACGAATTAAATATCCATTGATTTAAATTATACAAATCAAGGCTGCTTCCTTCGAAATGAACTCCCTTCCGTTAGACGGCATTTTCCTCCAGTAGGTTGACACAAAACGGTGTTACATCCACCACACAATACAACAGTCTGCGCATGAGAAAAAATGGTGGTGATATTGTAGCAATCTAAATATTTTATTAAAAGGGCGCGTAAAAGTAAATACATGTAACAAGTCAAAATTTTGGTTTTCTGTCAATTTTTTTAGACATATTTCAAATGAAAATATTGGATGTAGTATTGATATCGATGTGCTTGTTAAGGACCTTGTTCTGGTGATGTAACCAATTCGGATTTGTTGACCATTTTGCAAATTGGTGAAGAAGTTATTTATACTTTTGCAACCTTAAAGAGTAAACTTCACTTATTTTAGTAACTTTTTGTTATTTTTAGTCTTTTAATTTTCATTCAAATTAAAAATCCAATAATTTTGGCTATTAACTTTTTAGTAGTTGTGTACATAAGTTAGCCTTCTGCCAATCCACAGTTTTATCTTTGAATCCGAATTTTGTGAGTTTATTTTTTCGAATGTGAATCCTACTGTATTAGGTCAATTAAAATAAATGAAATTAATAAAAATCCGGATTTGGCACTGGTCGAAAGCAGCAACTTCATGTAAACAGGATCGTAAAAATGCAAATGTGAAATATTCGCACTACCTTGTTTTGGTAGGACTTAGCCATAATTGCTCCGAGTCTTGGACATATTCTCAAAGGTACTTAGTAACAGTATTATAGCTCTCTAGTGTACAAACATCGAATTGTGAAATCTGGCAAATCAATTTAAATATTGAAAAATCCTTTTTTAAATTGGCGATTAATAACAAAACTGCCTGCTGTTAAAATTAGCCACATATTTATAACAATAGCGATTTTGAAGTCGTCTCAAATGTATAATTATGACCAAAAATTGTCAAAATTTCTCAGTGTTTTGATCAAAATACAGTAGAATTCACATATAACGTTATGCCTATCACGCTTTGATACATTGTACATTTAAAATATGCATAAAAATTAGCATGTATCAACATTACCTATATCGACCTAAATATTCGACCAGCTTAAGAAGAAAATTCGCATATATTGACACAAATAACTTTCGGAAATAAACCTGTCAATTTTTCGACCCCGTGTTAACAGCCTTTGTAGATTGACTGGCAACTTGGTAGTAGATCTGAGCAAGCTTTCACGCTTCTATTTTAAAATAACTTGTCATAAATATTATATAATTATTATAATTTAATTATAATTAACCAATGTACACATTTTTTGGTGCTACTAAATACAGGAGTAGTTTGCCTATATTTCTCAACTAACTGAAGTTCTTTTCCTCATACGACTTTGTTCACCTTGTTGTGTTGTTTTAGAAAGAACATATACACTGAAGAATGAATTAAAAATTGAAGTTACCTAGAAATTTCAATTTCGCATATATCAACTTTCGCCTATATTGATATCGATTGGAAGACTTGCAGAGACGTCGATATATGCAAATTCTAATGAACTAAGGTTTTAAGTAAAAAAATGGTTGCACAATTACTACAATGATAAATTTAAAAGTATCAAAAACGTACTTGGACATTTCACATCCATGAAGCATGAATTTGGCGATTGAACCAATCGCTTTTTCTTATGCTTTTTCTTTTCAATTTCCTTTTTAGGATGTAATAAATCAACAGCAATCTAAAAACAAGGTTAATTAATCAATTCTCAAACAATTAGAATAACCAAAGAACTAACGCAAAATATAAATGCATTGTTGAAAATTTACACACACAATCATCAAAGTGTTGCACAGAAGTAGACAAAGGATAGCAATGTAGTTCAAGCCTGTTTACTGTTATGAACAATTTCCGCGAAATAAAAGGGAGGGGAGCCCTTCGCCAGGACAATTTTGAAATATTATTTCCGCAATCGGAGGCGAATTTCGCGATTACATGACCATTTTTCAAAGATAAAATTATTCTTAAATTAATATTTAACATTTCCGACACATTCAACAATTCACAGAACAGTGGATTTCCGCGTTCTCTCAGAAGATTGACAGGTCTGTAGTCTAGAACGCTCTTAAATTTTGTAGAAAACTCAGCTAATGATGTTCGTATTTAGTGATAAAATTTATTTCCCAAAGCTAATAACCAAAACAAAACAAAGTAACTGTTTGATGAAGCCTAATGGAGCTCAATTCTGATTTACATTGTTATTATTAATGAGTATGTTACCTTAGCAACATTGTGCTGTTAAAAAGCCGTGTTCTTTCTACGAAATATTTGCTGTTAAAAAGCCGTGTTCTTTCTACGAAATATTTCTATTGAAAAAAAGTTAGGTGAACGGATTCACAATTTTTTCTGAGTGAAATTAATCTATGCACACATATATACTAAAATGTGTGACAGACCAACATTTTTAGAGTTTAATCCAATATTAATAAAAGCTTGTTTACAATATCCTAGAAATTCATAGGCAATCATTACTTTTGAAAAATTTTATATGTCAGATTATACTATTTTCAATTACTGTTTTCCAATTATCGAAGACAGAAAAACCATATAAAAATGTGCCTATATTTGTTTTATCACTCTCAATACTAAACTTTTTTACGAAACGCTGTTAAAGAATTTTTAGAGCGTGCGCCGCATGTCAAGCATTCTCATGATGGTAGACATTCAGCAAAATTTATATTGAATATTTCAAAAACCTTTTCACTGCTAATTTTATTGAAGTGAACTTTCCTCCGACATATATCTAAAATATCACAAATGAAGCAATCCGTAAATTAGTGGCTTTAGATAGTCATATGCTTTTGGAGATAAGCGGAAACTATTATTTTAAAGGTCGATTCATAATCGTAACCAAATTTATCACTCTTTTGGAGAAAACAATAAAAACAAAATCTAGCATTAATTATATCACATTCATTCGCATTTGATTATTTAAACATTCACTTATTAATTCGTATAGAATGATTTTCAATAACATTCAGCAAATACAATGAGCGGGTGATTTAATCCACTCGGGATCTAGGAATTTTCAATCATGTGGGCGAAAAAACTTAAGTTTAAAATAGATTACATAAATAATAATGGAGTACTGAATTATAAGATGAGTTGATTAACAGCAGTATTTAAAATTCATAAACCTTTCAATTTTTAGATTGGATTGAACACTGGAAATAATCGCATAAACCTATAATTTAAAAATTATAACTTGCGCACCCTTTTATCTCAGCCAAGGGGGTGGGGAGAGGGGTCCCTGAATCCACTAGTGGTTGAGCGCAATTTTTTGAAGCTATGCAATGTTGAAGTCTCAATATGAAAATGACAGGTTCATTAAAAATGAACACAAGAAAGATTTTCATAATTTTTTGACTAATTTTATGCACTATTTCGGCTAACTTATTTTGAACCACAGGTGCATCCCAATTGATAAAAAATTTCAGACTAATGTTCGATTTGGAGAAGGAGCTTGGCGAGGTAAAACCAGTTAAGCTTCGTGGGCTAAGAGAGGAAATGTAGTTTTAACTGCTCTTGTAGCTAATCTACTATGGTTCCTTAGTTGTCACATTGGTACTTAAGCGTAAACGCATATTCAAACTTCTCTTTCATTACCATTATCTGATATTTTTGTGCAACTACTTCGTTATTTTTTTAAATTAAAGGGCGTTATTGCAGATCAGGGGACTCTGATATATAAACATATTGTTCCTACGCAACACTGTATCTTACGTCATCTCGAACGTAAACTTAAATTCTTAATTTTTACAATATTTTATAGACCTAAACCCTAAACAATGAATTTTTAACACTTGATGACGCAAACCCTTAGCAGGTTATTTGACGTCACTTCGGCTTTTAGAAATCAGAGTCCCCTGATCTGAAATAACGCCTTTGAATACTTCAAATGTTGATGACCAATTGAAAATTCTGTTGACAAGATTCTTGATAATAGATTTCTTCTGGGGAATTTGCATGAAAATTTAGAATCAATCAGTTGGAACAGCTGAAAAATAAAAATGGAAATCCATCCTGTCCTCCGTGGTTTTAGACTTAGATCTATAGAATACTGAACAGGTGCGGCCGTGCGCTTTTGCAAAATTCAAATGAAGTCCGCATGAGGAATAGGTGTAAATGCTATGGTGCGCTATTAAATTCGTTTGACCAATGTAAACTGAATTTTATAAAGCAAACCACACACAGAATTATAAAACCATACCGGCATTTGTAAAGAATTGCAGGTTATAATTGCGGTATACATTTGCCAAAGCTATTTATATATATTAGCAAAAGCGTCGCAATACATTGCGCAATATTGGGAAATGCTTAGTGAAAGGGTTCATTATTCTATAAAAACACACAATGTAATGCAAATTAAACTGATTGGGGATAGACAAATTTAACCAAAATAAAATAGATGGCTACACTTTTGGTAATTTAGAATTAATAATTATACCATAAGTCTAAGTTGAAATTTTTAAAAATTGATTGCATTCCAAAGTCTAAACATTCCCCTTCAGTTCTTCGGAAAGACCTGTGAGAATACAATCTTACAAAATATATATTTAGTGCAAATTACGCATTGAACAAAACTTTAGACTACAGAATTTGAAGGATTGCGAACGCTAAAAATTTTTATTTAACAATAATATTGAAAAAGCAAGAACATTGATATTTATTAAATAAAACAAACCGGCATCTTTCAATAAAATAAATTCACGTGCAGTTGAGTAAACGGACAGTTTTAAAAGAACTTCTTCAATTTATGTAACAACAACTATAAAACACTTAATTTGTTGAAAAAAATTAAAATTTTAAATTTTGGAAAGATATTTTAATTCCTCGGAATTTTCTAAACAATTTTGTATTTAAAAAATTATGATTCCCATTACAATTAGTTAGGACAAAATTTTAAATTTCTAATTTCCAATCCAAAAATTTCGAAAAGTACAAATGTTCTTCTAATTATAGATAAAAACTGTGAAGATTAAATGTTATGAATTAAATTTTTGGATTTCGTAATTTTTAGACGAATCCATATGTTTTTACCATCTACTTCTCAGACTTAGTTCCTCAGAATAAAGGTATTGTCGCACATGTTATTGGTCAATAATTTGCACTCATGAATATTGAATTTTGAACAAATCTATTTACATTTACGAACGAAATATAGCTTGTTAGACCAGTTAAGAGAAATTAAGATATATATATGTATTTATAATTCTTGTAAAGGAACAAAGAAGAATAAAAACACAAATTGCAAAGAGCTATCTAGGGATCAAATTCGGTGAATCTGATCAAGTCTATACGGGATTTATCCGAGAATAATATTGTGTAACTTTGTAACATATAGTTATACATTTATCTTATCCGTTATTCAGATGCAGCTTCGTCTTTTCTAAAAAGTTTATAAGCGATATGAGTGTCTCCTGGTGGTTACCGAGGTCTTGAATGTTTTCTACTCGCATTGTTGATCTTAGAAGATGCTGTCTAATGCCATTGTATCGTGGACATCGAAATACAATATGTGATATCGTTTCCTCGCTCGTGACAGGAGTTATTGTGGTTAGAATGGAGAGTGGTCTGTGTTGAGTTTTGATAAGTAGTCCTTAGTTCGACTGTGATGCGTGAGTGCCTGTGTAAGAGTGTGAGGTAAATTGCTTGGAAAGTGAGCATATGAGGAGTAATTGAAGTTGAACTTCGATGCGGCTTGGTACGATTTTAGTTAGGACTGCTTCTCCTCAGTGATTATTTGTGGGCCAGCTATGGCAGTGATTTCATCAACTATCCCTAGACATCTTGACAGGCAAAGGAGCTCCATATAACCAGTGTGTTTAAGGCCTTACAAATTTTGACATTGGCCGCGTGTTGTATATTTCTAAGTTTTGCCTGAACCTGCTACTTGGCGCACGCGTGGCCCCATAATGCTATTCCATAAGTCATCATTGGTAAAGCCACTCTCTGATATAACTCTCGTAAGTTATCTGATTATGCACCAAAGACTCGCCAACTGATTGATGTGAAGCATCTGGCGTATTGTTGCACCTCTTTTGATTTCTGTTCAACGTGCTTCCTGAAGTTTAATCGTTTGTCTATGGTGAGCCCAAGGATTTTGCTGTGTTCTCCTGATATACGACTGCTAAGTAAATCTATCGAGGTGATATAATTCTTGCGTTGGCCGTTGCTGATGTGTGTAATTTGAGTTTTCCTTATATTCAGCTTGAGTCCTACTTCGGCAGCCCAATTATTTAGAGATACTCTGATTTCCTACTCATTTCATTTGTATCAGTACCCTGGATCAGAGCGGTTAAGTCATCCACATAGCCTACTGCTGTGGTTTGCTTACTAACTATGCCTAAAGGTGTGTTCAAACGAGAACCTTTTGATGTATATGATTTGATATACGTCAAAAAGATGCTCGTCTGAACGCAAATCGTTCAAATTGACGCCCAAACAGCTTATATCTTTTTGACGTAGTTCAAAAGATTCTCGTCTGAACGCACATTATTCATTTGAACGATCAGTAATTAACGATTTTGTTTTGGGGAAAGATTGTCTCAAGTAGCCGTGAGTCTTAAAATACGAGGATTTTGAAGCTCAACAACTTTAACTTCAAAAGGAACCCTGACGATTTTGAATTTTAAATGTTCCAATTTTTTTAACAAAAGGCAGTTGTTACTTTCAATGAAGCAATATTGATTTTTCACAAATTTTGCTACTGAATTGTATATATATATATATATATATATATATATATNTTTAAATCATTTAACGATTGCTGTTGTGTTTTTATAATGTACGACTATGTGTTTTGTAAAATCAATCAATTTAATCATTTTTGCGTAAATGTATTTTTTATGAAAATGTGTTAGTCTTTTTGTAATTAAAAATGTTTTGCGAGTTTCAGGACATCTAATTGATTCGTTTTTAAATCGTGTTATGTATTCATTTGCGATTATCAAAATTTACTCATTGACTGAAGAAAAATGTGAATGCTAACACTTTCTCAATAAGTATAAAGATATTATTTTAAAATTCAAAAGCTATGATACAACTTCAAGTACTTTAACAATCACTGATTTAAAATTTATATTTATATGTGATATTAAATAACAAAATCATTCATTCTTTAAAATACGAATTAAAATCTGAATTTATAACAAAGATTAGTCATATTTATATGTATGTATGTTTTTCTTAAGGAGCGTTCAGACGAGAACCTTTTGATGTATATCATTTGAATTTAAATATTCCAATTTTTTTAACAAAAGCAGTTATTCCTTTCAATGAAGCAATATTGATTTTTCACAAATTTTGCTACTGAACTGTCAATATATTTTACATGCGTGTAGAACTAATTAAAATTACTTATAAAACAGAATTCAAGCATGTATTGAAATTTAATTATATTGTTCAATTGTGTAATTACAACGAAACATTTTGTGAGTCGGTTCGGTTTGGTTCACATAAAATACTGCGATATCAATTGTATATTTTGAATATACATATATATATATATATATAATTCATATTTAAAATGGAATAGTAATTACAAATATGAATGCGTTTTAGTGAAATTCGTTTCTGATAAAAATTGAATTTTAAGTCAGTTCATGGAACAATGTTTAATATCACCAGTATATTAAAGCTTATAAATGTATAAATTGCTCATGCAATGGAATGGACCTTTCGACATCAAGCATAAATTAAAAGGATTGAATTTCATAATTACGATTTTTGCATTGCAAGAAAATAAATCCACCTTAATTTTAATACGAATGAACACATTTTGTAAATTTGATTTTTTAAAAAAATCTAAGTGGCTCCTTTTTGTGAAAGTATTTACGACAACATTGTGTGGGCTAATCAGCCATATAATTGTAGCTGTATTATTAATAGAATTTTCTTAAGAAATTTTCTAAACTGCTATATCTTAAACCTCAAACAGAAATTTTCCAAGCTTTCATGCAGCAAATATTGACCCGCGGCTTTCCACACAATACACAGCCTACTTTTAAATAATGTACCTATCAATATTTTAGGCAGGATACCACGTTATCAGTATTTTTCGGTATTGTCATAATATAGCGGTATACCACCGGGCTCTAGAAACTTCAAACAGATAATTTCGTTTTTTTGAACAATCAGTAATTAATTACTTATTCTAGGCAATATTGTATAACAATATCTATAGAATTAAACATCCAATCAAATTCGTTTTTGATTATAATGTTTTGAATCAGCAATTGAGGTGTTGATTATAATCTTCTCAGTGATAGAAAATCACAATTCCTATTAAAGTTAATTGCTGAATAAATAAGTGGCCGTGCATCAAAATAATGTTTGTCTGAACCCACATCGTCTGAACGCTCCCAAATTTTGATAGATGCATCAAAAAAGCATACATCAAAAAGATGCTCGTCTGAACGCACTTTCATCAAAAGATGCGCATCAAAAGGTTCTCATCTGAACGCACCTTAAGGCTATGTCCGCAATTACATTCCATAGCATTGGTGAGGCAACACCACCTTGCGGGGTTCCACAATTGGGAAATTGAACTATTGAAGGGAAGTCCCTGCTTTGAACAGTTCGAGGACAGCGAAGTCTTTGTATTGTTTAGATAATATAGCTGGGTTCATAGGCCAGCGATTTCGTAGTTGACGTGTAATAACTTTAGGAGGTGCCACTTAAGTCGTAGCTAACCATCAGAGTTGTTCTTCCGTCAGCAAGGGCCTCCTGGACTGTGGATATAATTTGTTTAAGGGGCCGATTCAGTGCTACATCCTTTGGTAAAGCCATGTTGACGGGGAATTTGACTGACAACCTTGTTAATATGCCTTTTTCAAGCAACTTCCCAATAACAGAGGTAAGACTAATTGGCTGGTAGTGGTGTAATTAGTCCTATCGTTTATTTTGGGCTTAGGCTTGTGGATGAAGATAACGCATGCCTTTTTCAATTTTGACGGGAAATAGCCTCTCCCAAGACACACGTTGAAGATTTCAACAATGAGTTGCAAAATCGTGTCTGGTACAGCACGCATACACTCATTTCTTATTTTATCAGGTCCTTGTGATTTATTGATTTTTGACGCCGCTACATAGCATTTAAGCTCTTGCATTGTAACTGGGGTGTTATGCGTGCTTTGGTAAGAAGTTTTATCTTCACTACTGAACCAGAGGTCATTCCTGCTACTCGGTTGGTAAAAACATTTCATCAGGACGTTGACCATGTCTTGTGACGATTTGCTCATAGTTCCGTCGAATTTGATGTGACATGTGAAGTCAAGATGTCTGTTGTTCGCCATCGTCATTGAAGACTTTGCTTTCACAACTTTGTTCAAGATGTCGTAGGGATTCTTTTGCTCTAGGTTCAACTTGGAAAGGTAAGAGTTCTTGGCCTGCTTAATAGACTTTTGCAATGATTTCTGTGCCTGCTTAATTTTATTTTTAAGTACTACATCGCCCTTATCCTTTACAGTCTCCACATATAAGCTATCTCTATCCTTTTAAGCAACTGTGAGGTCTTTGTTCCACCATTTGTGTGTTAAATTTCTACCGTGAGGCCTGGAGAGGGGGTACATGCATTGGCAGTGCTTATGATCAGTTTTTGTAAATATCATATAGCATCATCAATAGTATCTGTGTGATCCGATTTTAAAGGCAGTATTAACGCTGACTTCAGATAGTTTTCCATAGCCCGAAAGTCACACTTTTTCCAGTTCCTAAAAGGCAATTGATCATCGTGTGTCCGTTTTGATGGTTGTATAATTATAGGTTTATGCCAGAGAGTTGTGTTATCATGATTAGTAATGTTCCACTTCAGTTCATGGTACATCTTTGAAGTACAAAGGGAAATGTCAATATAACTTGACCCCATAGGACCTGTAAAGGTAGGTTCTTCGAGAGGATCGTTTAGAAATGAACTCTGTGTTCAGAAATAAAGTCGCAAAGTTGATCACCATTTGAATCGTCAATCATGCCTACGAATAGTTGATGATGGGAATTGAGATCCCCACTTATAAGAGTGCATTTCTTAGTAAACGATGTAAATTTGCCTGTTTATTATACAGTTTAATTAGATTTCAGCTATGCCCCCGATTTCGCTGTCCGACCTCAAAAATTTGAGCGATGCCCAGTTTGCCTCCGCTGTTGGTGGTCTGAAGAAAGACGCCATCATTTCGTTGTTACGCCAAGCGGTCTCTGCTCTCTCTACCTCGACTCCGTCCACCAATGATGGCCCTGGCGTCATATCATCCTTATCTGACTCCCTAACAAAGCTTTCCTCTGATGTTTCCTCTCTGCAATCCCAAATGTTCTCCTACAGTGCTGCTGCCTCGCGTTCTGTCTCATCTCTCCCCAATAATCCTGCTCCGAGTTTCACACCCGTGCTTGCTCCTCCTTCTGCTCTACCGCATCCTCCCAAGCAGTCTATCCCTTCATCAACTAACCGTAATCGTCCTCGTCCAGTTTTTGGTTCTAGTGCTTCCTGCCGTCTCCCTGCTGTTCCTATTAGTTCACTTCCGCCGCCTCCCCGCAAAGCTCATATCTATGTTGGCCGTTTTGCTGCNCCAGAAACGCGCTTTCAAATGGATTTCCTCTTTGGACTATAAAGACGCTCTGCTGAAATTCTCCACTCTCCCGCTGTCACTCTACTTCCATGCCTGTGATCTCCTTCTGTTCAATCGACTACTGACTCGCAAATTGGATCTTGATCCTTTTGATTTCATTAAGTTCTCCAATTCCTGCTGCACTCGCTCTGATGATGTTGTCACCTTCTCCATTCGTCGTACAAAGAAACATCGCACCCTTCACTCGTTTTTCAATCGTGCTTGTACTGCTGCTAATTACATCTTGACTCGCAACCCTCCAACAGCGATTGATTTCTTTTCCCCACCACCGAGCTTCAAGAAATCTTTGATGGCTTTCCTCTTTGCTGAGCCCTTCTCCGACTTCGCCTACTCTTCCATTTGCTCCTATTTCATCTCCTGTGACTGTCCTCGCTGCCGTAAAACTTGACTTGTTTTTATTTTCTTGTTGTGTATGCCTTCAGCGGCTAAATAAAGTCATTGATTATTATTATTATTATTATTAGCACACAGTGGATATTCTGCATGGGTGATATTAATATGATTGGATTTGGAAGTCTGAATTCGACCGCGATCATATATTTGTCAGAGTAGACCATCGTGGCAGTAAGTGCTAAACACCGCATTGCTGCAACGCCACAGTAAGACTGTCTCTGGTGTTTAAAAACAAAGAAGCCGCCTGGAATTAGGTATTGCAGATTTGTGCGCCACTGAAAACATGTGGTTAATTCGTATACTGCGTTTAATGATTTTCCGACATTGGCTTGTATAATGTTGGAATTTAATGATGACGGACAAACGTTATTGTTTGTGGACATAAGTGAAAACGCGATGCATTTCTTGACGTACTACTTCCTTGTCAGGAGATGTGCCAACGTATGTATTTTGTATCAATCGTATCACCTGCTGTTGCAAAAGTGGGCAGCAGCCATTGTAACTAGTATGAGAGCGAGTAGTTATAAAGTGTGATTTTGATCGGCAGCAGGTAGCACAGGCCGGTTGAGCGGAGCAGGGCGATGTGGTATCATGCTGCTGGCCGCATTTTCTAGTTAATGATTTCGTCCTTCTTCCTGCAAAATTTCTTCATGTGTCCATATCCTAAACAATGTATGCAGCGCATGGGTCGAAGTTCGAGAAAGCATCTGGTGCTAGTGTAGTCTATGAATAGTTTAATGTTTTTAGAACATAACCGACTGAATGCTTGAGGTGAGATTCGAATTTTGGCGATTTGGTTAAAACATTTACTCGTGGGAATATAAGAGTCTACTGTCATCGCTTGACGTCAAGTATTTGTCGCTTCAACATATTGTTGTTATAATTATCTGGAATACCAACCACTGAAATTGATGGCAGACATTTCTTAACGCATGTGAATTCATGTCCTGACTGTGATATGACTTCTCTAATGTTATTGGTATCACTCTGACTGGTTTTGATTATGCACCTGTTTTCGTATGTTTGGACTACAGCATTTTGAAGCAATTGTTTGTTAGATTTTGTCCAATTTTCGGTTAGTCGTGAAAGTGACAACTTAACAATCGTAACATCTTGTGACTCATTTGGAATGCTAATCTTTCCCTGAGACTTGGTTTCCTTTACAGTTTATGTGGATTTAGTACTTGCCATTTGAATAACTTCCAGAATTGCGTTCCAAGAGCTTTCCTACTTTAGGCTTTCATATAAATCCTCTGGAAAATCGGAGTGTGTAATGTGTTCCCATGTTCTGCAAAGTGCATAGCACAGCACTTGATCGTTTTATCCTACCCTTTCATTGCATTCTGGACAAATAGCTCCTAGAGCTACCTCAGAGGTAGATTTATTCTTTTTATGACCTATGACTTGGGCTTGATAGTTATAACCGTTGCAATTGGCGGGAATCTATCGACGTCTGAGGAGCAGTAGTTGTGATAGAACGTTTTAACGATTAATATTCTTAAGAAACTCGAACGTGCAAGGAAAATTGTTCAAATTCTTTCTAAAACTAATTAAACTGTATGATTAGATATAATTATTCCATGAATTCGGTTGAACAAATCAAGTAAAACGATATAACTAATGCATTAAGGGAATTTTGTCATAAAGAAGCTATTGGTTAAGTCTATTGCAGCTTTTTCGCAAAGCCTTTTCTTTTTTTGGGAGCGTGAAACGTAAAATGTGATCCGTGACGAATAACTATTCAGTTAAGTTGAAGCTTGCAGCAAGAAATGTGGTGAATGCATGAGACCAGACCTGCATATTCGATATTTCTCGAAGGAATTGTTACAAAACTATTATGAGTTTCTTTTGTATTATTAGTCTTGCAAATTTGAGAATAGATTGCTAACTGCTCCTCTTCCAACACTATCACATGATACACCACAGATTTTAAATGAACAAAATTGGGATGTTTTGCTGATAAGCTTTATGATATAAAAACAAACAAAAACAAGCAATAAATTATAAAAAATCAGAAGAAGCGGTTACAGCTTTTGAGTAGGAAACATTTTCTAGACGATGAGATGGATTGGAGATTTCGTGGGGTAGGATTGGATATTGCGGATCATTATGAGCTAGACCTTGACGAGAAAGATGTATTCCATCCCTAGCAAGAAGTTTGTCATTGATGTGACGAGGAGCATGTAAAAAGCTTTGGAAAACAGGGATCACAGAGAAATTGTTTACAGAAAAAAAGAGTGGATGACTCGGTTGAATTCTTGAATTATGAAGTTCCTTTGAATATTAGAATCGTGACCGACAGGTGTGATTTTAAGAACGTAGATGACGCGAGGTGTGAATTGACGACGTACTTCTAAGATTAGCCTGCTTAACTTAGATTTGAAAGACTGAGTGTCATTGGAGTTAAGAGCATCTATAAGACCAGCATTGATTATGATCGAGTTGATATGAGTTTTGGGATACGAAGAGATTTTGTCAGTGAGCTTCTTTGTGTTGTGACCTGGATATGAGTGGATTGTAGTCGTCTGATTTGGAAGAAGATTTTGAGAACGAGCATACTTCAGAATACTACTGCTAATTAGAAATGTAGTAGTGTTAGGTTTAATAGATTTGACGTAATTGGATTTTGACTTCGGATTTTGGTGATTGGGAAGTTTTCTTGAAAGATGAATATTGACGAATCCTCGAGGTAGAAGTGACTGGAGATGCAGAAGTAGAAGTTTCGGCAGTGAGGACATTTGTTGGAGAGGACTGAAAACACGCATCAGAGAGAGTAGGAGTTTCTTCTTCAGAAAAGAGCGCAGTTTTGAAGAGATGTAAGAGAGCCTCAGCAGCGAGGTCTTTGTTTAAGTTAGCAAACATCTGATGCAGCGGCGTTTTCTTTTTATCTTTAATAAAAGAAGCCGCTGCATCGAGGGACGTAATTCCGCTGAATAACTTGCTGATTACAGCATCGCGGAGAGCACAAGAAACCCGACCGTTCTCTTCAACACCAGCCATAATAATGGTTAATTATAGTATATTTATTTAAAACGAACTCTCGCGGGTCACTTGTAAAAATCGAGATGCATTTCAATTGGTGTACTGCCAAGGTGTATTTAGAAGTCTATGGGATAGCTCAAACCAATCAATGCTGGTGTTATAAAATTATAGAAACAAAAACCTGTCAACTATGACATGAATAAAGTGTAGTTTCTTTACCAATTTGAAGCCTCCGCCTATGCTAATGTGGTTTTAACATGTTTTTGCAAATGACTAGAAATGGAACCTTTTTATGTTTAAATTTTAAAGCTCTCAAATTTTAAGCTTGTATACTCAGCGGGAAGAGGCTATGATCATTTGATAGACAACCGCAATGGGCTAGAAAAGCATTTTCGTACAAGGGTTTTCCAATTATAATTTATTAGGAGTGGGTTATAATAGATTAAAAATGTTTTTTTACTTCAAACACTTTTAGCTAATTTTTTTAAGTACTTTGCTAGTACTCTCTACCAAAATGAGTAGATTTTCGATCACATAATGCGAGGAACGTGTGTGCGAAGCCTTTATCTACCTGTGGTATCTGAGGTATAATATATCAGATTTAAAGAAAATAATGCAAAACTATTTTTCCTAAATCGTCAAAATTCTATACGAAAATAGGTAAATTTCAAAGAAAAGATAGCGAAAGTCTGTTCAATAAAAAATACATGTTACAAAATAGAATTGAACGTGAAACAATTTACAACATTGATTTCACTAGTATTGATTACATCAAATGGGAGTTTCTCATTGTTGAAATCCCAAAATCCGTCTATATTCACTGGAAAAATTTGAATTTCCTTTGCATGTTGAATTTCTTTTTGTGCAGGTCAGCACCAAAGCCTTTCACCAGTTATTGTTTTTCTTTCCATGTAATGGATTCTAAATATTCCATCTTCATTCCTATCCAGGAAGACTCCAACGTATTACTTAATTTTTTTTGATGTCCCTATATAAGTACCACTGGTTGATTCAGTTGTAGGGATAACTCACCGATAATGATCAGGATTTCTTCTTCAGCCGGTAGTAAAACCAAAGCATTTTTGCAAAAAAAACTAAATACAACAACAGCAATAGATGTAAACAAATGAAAATTGAGGTGTTTTCCTGAAAAGAAAATCCTTTCCCAAACCTGAAGTAGGACCACCGTATCAATAAGCAGTAGTCATTTTATCGGCAAGAAATTGCCATCTGAACTCCAAAATTTTATTATTAGCTAAAAAATTCTTTATAATCTAAGTTAAAATTAAAACCTGTAATTGATTTCAATTATATGTTTAACAAGTAACCACTTTGAGCTTTTATATTGGCTTAAATTGCACTGTTTTTGGACAAAGGAGCTGGCACGTACTGCTTGGTTGCACATCTTTCAACGTCAAAACAATTCATTGGAAGAAACGAATTTGCAGTGCATACAAATCGTTTGAAACAAATGCAAGAGAAGGAAGAATTCGAATTATTACATGTTTAAAAAGCAGTGAGTGATCAATGAACGGACATTTCCTTGCTAAACTGTGAATGTTCATAGTCTACAGGAAAGGAATCAGATAAATTTACAACAGGAACAATTACCCTTAACGCCGCTGCAAGTTCTGTTTTGAGATACAGCTCTTTTACCATCGGAATACAATTCCTTATGGCTACGTAAAGAACATTAGTCTGTAAATATTGGATTGCACCTTCAAAGAATGTATCACTAACAAACCAATTTGGAAAACCATGATACGCATTAAACTAGGCCCTTACGAGTTGACTTTTTATGTTTGCTTTGAAACCTTAACTCCGAGTTCAAGTCTAGGTACAATTTTATTTAGACTTATTTTTCGTTAGACTAAGCTCTATATATAAGCGTACTAGTACATGCTGAACAACCCTATATTCAATATACGAACGAAATTCACCTTATTAAACAAAATGTGAGAAATAATAAAACTATTAGTCAATAAGTCTTTTACTATTTTTCCCGTTTCCTTTGCAAAATATAAGCCTTTCCATATTTCGCAGTGTAAAACTTAAGCGGTGATCCGTTACTATTAACTATTCTATTAAGTTTAAATGTGCATGATGACAGAACTAAATATCTGATATCTCTCGGAAAAATTGTTGCAAAGCAATTACCATTTTTAATTCCATTTGTTTTATTTGCCTGGTGCCTTGCACATTTAAGATAGCGAACAATCGATGGATTCTTCGACATTACAGGCAAAAACCAACATTGAGTACTTGAATTCAATTCGAATTCGACATGAATTTCGAGTATTCAGTGTCATACATTCAATGCACACTTTGCCACAAGTCAGCTCTTTCCACAGAATCACCTGGTACACCACAGATTTTAAATGAAAAAAATCTGACGTTTTTCTGATATGGTTTATAATATGAAGACAACACAAATATCTCGCATTTGTTGAGAAATTGGTAAAGGGAATTCGGAATACGCACACTCTATATCATTCCAACCACAGTGCAACCATTTTCAAAAATGAACGATTTATTCGTAATTAGTAATTACATATATCGTAGTAAAGCTAGTGTACACGTAAAATTCGAAGATTTAATAATTTGTAATGGACAAGTCCAAGCAGTTTTCAATATTTAAGTTTCTTTTACAATAAATGGTAAAAATACTTTGTTTTACAAATTGACGTCAAAGGCATACATTGAGAATCAATTTTCGATACAAAATTCTGACATTATACTGTCATGCAGAGACCCTTTAGATTCAACTTATGATCGTCTAATTGGAAGGTGCATCCCTTTGCTAAAATATTTCAAAGAATTTTATCTGTATAAATTTATGAATGACCGCCGATTCAACATTCCTATATTTGAGTTAAAATAGACAATGGATTTAAATTTGATACTTTCATATATATTAATGAAAATTGGCAGCCGTTACTAAATTTTCATTCTCATCACCATGATAAGCAAATCGGTTGCCTATCAATGTGATTATTTTTCAGTTTTACTTTAAGTCAAACATTTTCACGGAAACTCAAAATTTACAATAAAGATTGGATCGATATGTATCATCAATTAGCACCTGCCAATTGATGAAGCACGGTCTTCCCTTCTCCACTTTCTTTTATAATCATTTGAAAATCAATTCAAAATATTTGATGTATTACAAAAGCCTATGCTATTGTACGTTTATTATAGATGTTTTAGGTGTTCGAGCTCACTTCTACAACTTTGAATTTAGAAAATCTGGTTCCCAAANGCTGTCAACGTCGCCATGGATGAGCAGATGATGCTAAAGAACCTGCTGAAGTCGGCGCACCGAATGGCAACATTCTTCCACTGTTCATCTATAGGAGACCGACTTCTGCGGAAGTATCAGACTCAGAATGACTTGGCTCCCTCTCGCCCGCCGGTCGACGTAAAGACCCGATGGAACTCAACACTCGCGCTACTGGAATGGCTTCTAGTGAATCAGATGGCAGTGCAACTGGCCCTGGCAGAGAGTCAATCGTCGGCTGCCCGTGCTCCTCCACCAATGATTGCTGACACACAGATGAGACTGCTTGAACCTGCTGTCGCCATACTTCGACCTATCGCAGACGCCACAGAAGCTCTCTCACAGGAGAATGTACCAACCGTCAGTATCGCGCTCCCTACAATGATGGTGATGCTACGTGAGGTGGAAGACGCTGCAGCATCTGGTGTGAAGACCTTTCGGTAATTTTTCTGTTCATTATTGCAAATTTTTATGTGCAAACAAATTTTTTTCTGTGCTGGAGGTATTTTTTGTAGGACTCCTTTTCTGGTAAATATATATATATATATATATATATATATATATATATATATACAGAGAGAGAGAGAAATTGTGAATGATTTCTACATAAAATTCTAGTAGTTCATCACCAGTGATGTATATTTCGCTAGTAAAATTTTAAATGATATTTTCACATTGAACTGAGTCTCTTGTAGTCTAATGCATTGTAAATCATGTGAATATCCATAAAAACATGCGCGGGGAGTTTGATGCTAATTTTTTTCAGGATTATCCTGCATAGAGCCTTTTTAGTTCTCCTCGAGACAATTGTAATGATCATGTTAAATGCCATGCAAATGATTCTTTTTTTGTAGATATTGACCATTTGTCTCTGCGTTCTGCTTATCGTAATAATAACTCTGAATTCACATGTTGATGAATTGCACCGTGTTCAAGTCCATAAGGCGCAACTATTTATGTACTTCGTCGTCACAAATTGTGGAATAGATTGAGGTGATTCCTATCTTGATATTAATGAGTAGAGAGTGTGATGTTGCACTCCTTCATCAAATCAGAATGACAATCTTAGTTATGGAGAAGTACGTGTGTTTCTAAATTAAAACTTGAATTCAAATAACCTTTGCTGCTATATTTTTTTGTGAAAGCTTTATTTCTATAACGAAGCGAAATTCTATCCTAACTATTTTGCCAAAATGCATTCTCATGATGTCCCCGTAACAGGTGTTGTTATGGTGTCAGTTAGATCGACGAGCCATGTTAACACTTGCGTTAAGGTAGCAAGGAAAAAGCATAATGCTTTTCTATGCCAGTTTAATTATAAAAAAATTTTTAAATATTAATAAATGAGTCAAATTTCAGAAATATACGTTTACAAACAAATACAACGTGAAGAAATCATCGTAACGCTTTTATTTGACTTTTGATAGGTCAATAAAATAAAGTAGCAGTTCCGCCGCTGAGTGATATAATAAACTCATCTATGGAACGATGGACACATCGATACATAACAAAAATAATACAATTTGATAGGCAGCAAGCAGGTGTAATCTGAAAATTCTAAATATGAAATTGAGGAATAAGTTTCGTCAAGTTTTGCTATTTGCCATCCCATACCATTTACTCATTGCTTTTAACGTTATTTCATGTTTATATGAAATCCTAGTCCACTAAATTTGTAAACGCTTTTGCACGGGTTTTGATGAAGTTACTCATGGAATGGCCACAGTTAAGCTTGGTGATAAGGAGGCCTTGAGTTGTTGATTCTCGTTAATATGTGAAAAGTTGTGTCCTTCCGAAAATGTCATTGACCATGTAAATGGCAAGCTTGAGATTTTTGAAATAGTCTGACCAATGGAAATTGACCGAATTAGTTAAAACTGTACAGTTTAACATACCATTTGGATGTTCCACAAAGGTCAACAAGGAAAGTTAAAAATGTGTAGTTTATGAATAACCTGAGCCTACGACTGTGTACCAAGTTGTAGCTCTACAACTTATTATATTGAGCATGATGGTGAAATTTGGAAAATTTTTGAAAATAATTTAATTTGAATTTAACTGACATCATTGAATTTAGAATGTTGTCAAGCTTCGGGCTGGCAATTGTCAATATTTTGTTAAACATGGACGGTTCTAATTCTACCATTCGAATTTATGATGAATCTTGATGTCGGATTGGAAAAATTTCAGTCTTTAGTTAAATTTACTGAATTTGTAATTCGCATTCAGAATTTGATAATCCTAGTTTATATTTTTTGATTCTTTCACGGAAACAACTTTTCAATTGAAATGTTCAGACTTTTATGGACAAATGTTTCAGCATCATTTTCTGTAATTAATTGAATTTTTGTAGAGGATGCTATGGCTAAAGTCAGAATTTCTTTTTCTCCTATCGATGCTGATCAGAACATTTTGTGAGACTGTTCAACTCATTCACAATAATATTTTGCATGTTTTGTTGATAAAGATAACGGTTTGCCTATCCCTGTTTTTACACACGTTATTCCTCTTAATCTTTCTCGTTTTTTTATTCATATTCCCTTGTTAATATGTAATTTCTTACTGAAATAGATCTCTTTCAATCTGTTTCGCTTAATGTTGGCATTAAAATACGTTGTGTTATTTTATACTGTGCACAAATTCACTACACAATTTTCACGCTTTATCGTCATACCAATTTGGCTGAAAAATCAACTGCTTATAATTTAGGTTCAATACCTTTTTTTAGATCTGTTAAGACTCAGAATTTTTTCTTAGGCAACCCAATGAGGCCTGCATTGTAACGAAGTTATGAACAAAATAGCATTTTCTTAGACAATGGTGTTTCAAATTATTATGCATTAGAGATTGCATGTCTTTAATCGGCTTTACAGTGAACTTCTGGAGCAATTAGTAAGTTATTATCTTGTTAATTTAATGTATTTTAGTGTCAGACAACTAAACTGGTTTGAATGGCTACAAGGTGAAGTGGAACAATCTGTTTGGTGTTTGATGTCATTGATAGACAAGCAAGGGCTCAATTCATAACGTCATCAAGAGCTTGTTTTTTGGCCTTGTTTTCAATGCACTCTAGATTATTACAACTGAGCTAGTTCTTATATATGCCATGAATTTCATTGGTGCTTAAACAATATCATCATCAAGCATAATGTACATTTGCTGATCGTTAATAAATTAGTGAATGATGGACATTTCTGTTTAAATGAAGGTAACAACTGAATGTTTAATATGTGTAATATAATCACGTCTTAATACATAATTTGAATTAATGTAGATAATGTAAGATGTACTGCGATTTCACTTTCCTCATCTAACTGAACATGCAAAATTTGTAAGTTCGAGAAGGCTAATGATATTAATTAATTACTATCTGGGTTTTATTAACGCCTGTCTTTACATGATTTAATTGGTCCGGCTTGTCGAATTAAAACATCGAGAAAATTCCTTTAGTCTTTGGTACTATTGACGGGAGTGCTTGCACTACGCTGTCAACTCAAATAAAGACAATGATTGAAAAATATTCTCCGAATTATAAAACTTTTATTTTAATGCCATCTCAATTAAAGATATTGTTGGAAAGATTACCGTTTAACGCAACACTTCCAACAAACTGGTCCATTGTGTCACTCCAGAACATGAGTATTCGCAGTATTGCAAGATTTTTCAGTAGTACAATAAATGCTTGTGATGATGAAACTGCAAATTAATTTGTAATACGACTAAATTCACATTCTTAATACCGAGATTACTTTGTTGAAACAATTTTAATTTCGTTAAAGTTTAGGTGAAAGTGATTTCATTCAATCAACAATACAAAAGTATTTTGATCAGTTAATATATATTGAAAAACAAATGCAAAATTTGAGGCCTTTTTACTATTTCCAAAAATGATATAATCTTCATTGATTCAGATCATACTATTTCTGCAATGAATCTACATACATACATGCATATATATATTAGCCAATGAAAATATAGACGAAGCTCAGATTTTCATAGAAATAGTTAACGGAAGTGGCGGTACTTCTATATCTGAATATCATTAGTTATGAAGATACCAGCCATCTAGTCAGAAGGTCGAGCAGTCATTTAGCAAAAGCAAAAATATGCTAGCAGACTTCAGAGATTTTAACGAAAAAGACAAGATATTATATAATTTGTTACGTGAATAACAATTTCGCACAGTAATAAAGGAAAATTGATTCAGGTTTCCAGGTCTAGATTTAACAGTTCGAAATTTATATTTTGGTTCATACCGTTAGGTCTATAAACGGTTTCTTGGGTCTAAAAAATGGTTGCCCTAACAATAACCATACGTTTCGGACCATGTTTAAAAATTTAAAGCATTGTCTTTCTGCAATGCCCATATTTTACACATTGTTTTTGTTTACCGGCACCCATGAAAATAGTACATGTAACCTGTAAAAATTTGATTAAGCGGTTCATGAATAATAGTTGTCATTTCGTTAAAATATCGAAATCGGAATTTTATAAGTACTACTTCATTTATTCAGTTTTAGCTTGTTTAGTCTTCAGCATTTCGTAGCTACTAGTAAATTTGAAATTAAATCGACGAATATTTATTCCCAAAAGAGAAAATTTTGCATTCCCATCAGATTAACTCCCTAAATTGGTGATAGATTATTTCTAGCATTTAAAATTTTAAGGGATCCTCGTGCAGATTGCCATCTTTATATGTAAATACCAACATGCTAAAATTAATACATTCTTTGTAAATATAGTTTTAGGTAGTTCTTAGCTATCAAATTTTGTTATTGGCTTTGTTTTTCTTTTAATTTTTTTAATTCAAGGTTTGAGTTCCTTATTTTTTTGAATTTTTGCTCTTGGCAACCTCAGAGTTTTTTAATTGAGCAATAAATATTAAAGAGCGGTACTTCCTCCTAAAAAATGCTATTCATCATCAAGCAGTGAAACTTAGCAGGGCGATAGCTTAGATATTGCTGAATACTAAAAGAACAAATAATTCGATATTCTGGTGCTCTGATGTCATAAGTGTTGATTTCAGGGAGTAGATCCTAGTCCAAAAAAATTGAAAAATATACGCTCCCATAATAGAGTGGCGCTGAACTTTGGCATGGTCATAGTTAACAAATAGCTAAGTACAAAACAACTATTGGCAACTAATAATCATAAAATTAATACCTCTTTTAACGATTCATTTTCCTAATCAATGTATAGGAATAGTAGAAAGTAGGGCCAAATCATCTTTCAAATTAGAGATATAGCATTACTTTCAAAAGGAGTGCAGAGGAAGCCCCTAGCCCTGAACGGGTTAAGAAAATAGCAATTCATGTCAGCGTAACATACTCCAATATCTCACCGCCGACATCAGGCTCCTGACGACTCAAGATAATCAATAAATTATATGCTGAAGGGTTTCCTTATCGTTGGATTGCCTGGGCGTAGTTATGATTTCCAGTGAACGCTGAAGTGCACAAGTATGTTTTCATGACAAAAGACCTAGATGTCTACCTGCATCATATTACGAATTAAAGTAATGAAATACTATATCAGGTTTTGTTGTTGAGATAATCATGAGGAGGAAATGGGCAGCTTCACCTAATATCACTCGAATTGATTTAATGGGGTAAATTTAGTTTTCGGATTCCATAATTTTTTCATGTTCAAGACTTAAAATTTGGTAGTTCTCCCTTAAAAAATATACGAAAATGGCATCGGGCATTAAATACTTATACCATTTCAGAAAGTAGGCCTAAATTATCAACTTTCAACTACCCCATTCATTTTTTATCGCTATTTCATTATTCAAATACAAGAAGCTGCTATTTGCTATCAAAAACGATTAATTGGTCATTAAAAACATTAGATTTTGCACACAAACATGACCAAGTTAATGAATACAAACGGAAGCATAATATATTGGCCCCACTATAACAAGAAAAATTTCATGGATTTAAGCATAAACAAAGCCAAGATCAACAATTTTTTTTGCTAATTACTTAAAATTACAAAAAATTTAGCCAAACACTGAAAAGTGCCATTTTACACAGATAGAACACAGTCGGAGACACATGCATGCTAGGCACATCATAGACACATACATGTACACATTATAATTATATATTATGCATTGATAGTTTGAGAATTTAAACCTAGCAATTATGTTAGTATTTGAAGCGTTCGGAAAGTAATCACACAGGGCTGACACAAAAGTTCATTATTCACTAATTAAAATGCTATCAGCATGAACATACATGTTTGCATTTTATTGAATTCAGAACAACAGTAATTAGTTCAATTCACGTGTGTTCATTATTTTAAACAGTGATTTTTATAGCATATTTCTTTCATGTCGAAAACTGAGTCTATAGACATTTTCTTCATGAATGAGAATTTTCGATCTTTCATTGCAATGTCCCCTGACTTCAACTTACTCAGTCATTGAATGTTGTCGTTTCTAATGTGGAAATGAATAAAAATTGATTTCTCTGAGGAACAACATCTTAGTAAGTTCCTGCAACATGTACAGAGATCCATTAGAAAAGTTTCCTTTCTAGAAAAATGAAAAAATTAATTCTTGTACTAAATTTGAATATGGTAACCACTTGTAAATAGATTTACTGAACATGAGCTCTAACTTTATTTTTTGTTTGAAATTGCATTTGCCTTTACTTTCAAAACGTACTAGGTATATAATCAAACAGATAAAAGACCATAAAATATATAAAAATGCCAACGATACTTGTTTGAGAATTAATGAAGTTTTAAGAAACGAAAATCAAACTTAGAGCAAACCTTGAATTGATACACGTTATTTCACTCTGATTAAACAAAAAATGATGAGTGGATTAAGGATATTAGTAAAAAATCCCCGGAGAATTTTGATGAATGCAAAAGGCACGTAACTTATGCAACATAAGAATTTAAAATTCGCACAACCAATATTATAAATCAAAATTTGAACAAAAAATGCATAATCAAAGGTCAAAATGGATGTTTATTAATTGATTGCATAAAAAGAAAAACAAAGGCTTTACTTCTGTAAAAGAAATTCATCATAATGGCGAAATAATTAATAATACTAAAGACATTTGTACAATATTTAATAAAGCTTTTAAAAATCTAGCAGCTACTACGGAAAAAGCATAATATATAACTACAATGAAAGAGTCGAAACTTTTACACCAAAATTTTGCTTTCATTATGTAACAAAAGTTTTAAAAACAATCTCAAAATTGAAAAATAAATCTAGCGATCCATCAAAAATCCCCCTTTGGTACTTAAAAACTGTAGCCGATTTAATTGCTTGTTCTCTGTGATATTCTGAATGTATGTATTAGATATTATATTTTCAGGACCAATTAAAATTAGCAACATTACACCGGTTTACAAAAATGACCCAAATGTATGCTCTAATTATCGCCCTATTTCACTAACATCACCTGTTTGCAAAATTTTTGAGAAACTACCCTCTGATCAAATCAATGAACATTTCACTAAGTACAATATCTTAGTCTACAAGAATTACGACCCAAATGTATGCTCTAATTCTCGCGATACATTGATTAACTCACCTGTTAGAAAATTTATTGAGAAACTATGCTCTGATCAAATCAATGATAGTTTCACTTGATTTATCAAATTATCCAAAATGCCGTACGGATTTCGTAGATAAATATCTACTAATGATGCAGTGATTTACACACAGAAAAATCGACTAAATTTCATGGTATTAACATAATACTGAGCAATAGCATATATTGATTTATCAAAAGCATTGACTCTCTAAACCATAAAATTGATATTTTTAATATTAAAAAGTTGAATTTTTCAGATAGAAGCATCGACTTAATTTCAAGTTATTTACATAAAAGTAAGCAAAGCGTAAAATTGAATAACCATTTCTCAAATTGCCTTTTATTAGAAAAAGGTGTTCCACAAGACACAATCTTGGGCCCACTGCTATTTTATAGTTACGTAAATGATTTAAATAAGAACCTTACTTGTGACATTTTATAATACGCTGATGGCAATAATTATTCACTCCAGTAATTCTGTGGAAGATTCAGTAGATATAATTGAGAAAAATTGTGCGAATTTTTATGCATCACACAAACTAAAAATCAATACTTCAAAAACACAATTTTGTATAATAAAGAGTAAAAATAGTAAAAGAGACACATCCAAATGCAGACTATGTTTATATAAGGAAAATATAAAATAAATTAATCATTTTAAATATTTTCGACAGCAACTTAAACTTTTATAAACAATTAGATAGCATAGTAAAAAAATTGCATTTGCAATTACAGCAATAAGTAATTTGTCTCACCTTCTAAGTAATAATGCAAAAATTCAGCTTATTCATGCCTTATTCTTAAGTCATGTAAATGATGTTTGCATATTATA
>CABFPE010000543.1:338084-357758 GCA_900660155.1 Hofstenia miamia | reverse complement strand
TATATATATATATGTGGGAATGTATATTTTAGACTCACTTTTGTGCTGTGACCAACATTTATATTATTAAATTTAGTACAAAATATAGTTTCTTCTTCTTCTATGTTTTCAATGAAAAAACCTCCAAATTGGTATGAAAATTGAAAAAAGTATTTCTCAAATAATCCTTGGAGAAAAGTAATTGAAAAATGCCACCAACAAGATTTTCGCTTTAGAAAAATAGAAATATTACAAAAAATATTGTACTTAATACAAATCATGCAACAATATATGCTATTAAATAGTTAAATTTTAAACATAGTTGTTAATATTAAAGTATAGTGACTAGGCCTCTAGTGTTAGGTATCCATATGTAATTATGTAATTTTTCAAATGAACTTCACCCAGAACAATTTCAATTCTGTCATTTTTATTTACAGTTATATATTCAAAATGTATCATTTTTTATCTAATGCTGCCAATTAACCACTTCATACAGTCAATATTTCCGAAAATATCATAATATATCCGACTATTGAATAAATGAACATTCTTATTTTTTATGTTTAGATAAACATTCTAATAGTTTCCACCACATTGCAACTAAAATTTGGAATCATATAAATTTTGAAATCGTAATAGAAAATAAGTACTAGAGATATTTAAAAATTTGTAATATTACTACTTCTCAGATAATTTTCTATAACCTAAGAAAACACGATATATAAATATATAAATATATATAATTTCTGAATAGTTCTTAATTTTTATTAAGAATAGTTTCACTTCTTGCTTTGATCCCCACACAAACATGAATCAAAATCAATTCATTGCAAGGATTCTGTTGATAGAAATTGAAAACCATTGTTACACTTTATTCCCAGTCCAGATAATTCTTCCCTGACTGAGCCATATATCGATTCAGCATTGTAAATTACATCATATTCTCCAAAAAGTAAGTACCGCGGTTACATGCAAAAAGGAAAAAATCGATGTGTGCAAAAGAATCAATCCCAAAACTATATCTTTCCATTCAAAATTACTACTGAAGATGCATAGGTACTTTTATCTCTAATATACACCGTGTTTTAGGACAAATCTGATGGTTTCAGTATTTTTATCAACAGCAACACACTCAAATATGGAAACAGTCCACGTTGCTGTTTTGTTAGTATTGCGCATTGTACATAACTATTTATTGATTTATATATGATCCTGTTGATTATTTTTGCCATAGATACTAGCCCTGTCTTAGCATGGATTTCTTCTATATATATATAGTAGAAATCCATGGGTTTGCTAAATTATAATGACTTATTGTTTAAGAACAAGGGTAATATTTGATGGATTGCATATACTAGAGAAAACTGATGCTGAAGTATCCCTTTCATAGTTTTACGAGAAAGATCAGGTTTTCTGAAAAGTGGTCTTTATATAACATCTCTTATATTGTGATCTTTATATCACATCTCTTAAATCATGTATACAAATCACACGCCACTGAAAAGGAAACCACTAACAATGTATCAGTTACTATGTTGTCATGTTAAAGTGAGCAAATCAAAATGTCACATGAATTTCTGTTGCTTTTGTTAAGAAAACAACATCGTATAACATGACTATAGAAATAGTCCCGGAAACCAATTATGTGATAAGTAGATGTCTATCATTAACCTGTTACATATGACATTCAAATGAAATATATATAAAAAGAATTTTTTGTATCACTAAATTTTGTATCTCTTACAATGGGTAGATTAAAAGTCAAAATAAATTACTGAAATTCACTTTATTAAGACGATTAAAATTCAATATTAAAGTTCAAATACTTTTCCTTTTTAGAATACATTTGGTGCAAATATTATAAACAAACATTGTTTTGCTGCAAAGTCGCAAACTGGCATTGATATCTCAACTTTTCATTAAATTGGCATCTTTGAATACATTTATTTGAACAATGTTTTTCGTCTGCGGTCTGGTGGATCACTCGGCATCATAACGCTTGTGTATGGTGGTGGTATAACTTCATTAGCATCATCGTCTTTTCTTGGAATTGATGGGGATAGCTGGCTGCTGTCCGCCCAAGGAGAATTACGATTTGTTCTTGGCCTTCTCATTATAGAAGGTGACCTCGGCTCCTCTTCACTTTCCGAAGATGAATTAGCAACTGTGTTTTGTCTTCGTAAGAATCTCGGATATAGTCGATTCTTCCAACTACTTTTAGCATTTACAGAGTCATCGGAATCTGAATTACTAGTGGCTTCTGATATACATGGAAACCACTTTTTCGATGACGGCTTTGATGTTAATAAATTATCTGTTGCTCTTGGATCACTGAACCCAACTGCTGCTGGCAGACACTTTTTTGGACTTGATTGTTGGGGATACAGTTTTCTAGATTCATTTAGCTTTAATTGTTCTTGAAACCTCAAAAGACTAGCAACGGGATCATTTGAATTTGGTGTTACTTGACCAGGATCTTCAGAAATACTGGGCTGTTACTTGACCAGGATCTTCAGAAATACTGGGCTGTAGTATGCTAAATGCTCTTCTTGTTCTCTTAGGATTTGCAGGGTTGTTTTGTTGATTAGGTTGATTGGTATTGTTTAAAAAAGCAGTGCACATATTTTCGGCACTTGTAGTTAGCATTCCCTTCTTCCGGAAGTGAATATATAACTTTTCAGCCTTCTTTACGGTTACTGGCTCTTCCAAAAATATATCCCATAGCGCTGCAATAATTTCAGATGCAATAAGACAATTGGTATTAATTGCAATTAATCTTATCAAAAACACACCATCAGGTCTTAAGTATCCGTGAATGAAAAACTTGCACAATTTTTTTGAAACCTTTATGTAGTGGCGCATATTACCTTCGCGAAATTTTCCCATCAACTTCAAATGCTTTACAATATATTTTTCTCTGTTAAAATCAAAGACTATTCGCCAACTCCATAAAATGAGATTCACAATTGTGAGAACAAGTACCAGAGCAAGCCATACCCAGAGGAACAAAAATATTTTTTCGTTGAAAAGATTTATAGGAAGCACGCATTGAACAGTATGATTTTGCACTTGACCAAGTGTGCGAACTCGAAAATCACATAGAGTTATCCTTGGAAAACTGGGTGATTCACTCCAAGCATGTGAACGGAAGAGGCTCCTAAAATAAGGTAGAAAAATTTTGTGTACGTTATTTGAAAATTAATAGATTTAAGTACTTCATTAAGATAATTTTTTGAAAAAGAAAACTTAAATAATTCTCAAAAGTATTAATTATACATTACATTAGAACTAGATTTATGCTATTCAAAAGATACTGTTAGCACAATAAAGCATTGCTCACTTAGGAACTGTTGGACTTATATTATTATAGTGTATATTAACAAAATATCTAAACAGAACTGAAGATATGGGTTTCCGACCTTTATTATCCTCAAACTATGGAAAGCATTCATGTTTGCAAAATTTCCAAAATTGTTGAAATTTTTAAATATTTTTTCAAAAACCTAGGACAAAATAAGATAACTCTGGACAAATTTTTATATTAATCACTCAATCAAATTTTTGATGAATAATCAAAGATTATGCTCTTAGGCCCAACTAAAAGCAAAGTCAAATTAAAAAATAGATCAAGTACTGTTTGATAAAGCCAATTTAACCATACCATATTAACTTGGTTTCGTACATAAATTTGCAAATTGTCTCTGCAATAACAATGAAATTCAAGATTTTGCTCAATTGATATCTCTTATCCCTCACCAAAGCTAAAACATAAATTACATGTATATAATTAATAAAATGATTGCAACGAATAATGGAAAAAATTTTGATTCTAGAATAAATTGACTGTGAAACAAATCTTGTATATTTAATAAATTTAACCTTTTTAAAAAAACGATTTTGACTGCGAATAATCATGAGGCGGAGTTGGTATAGGGATAGATGTTTACATTAAATAATGGATTGATAACGTTGTTTACGTCATAACAGTTGGGGAAATATCAACTATGGCTGTGAAAATGTGACACACGCACACATGGAAAACTGGCCCAATCAAGACGATAATTTCAAAATATTCATTTTGCATGGGAATCGTACTGTCTGTGGCGAGTGCAGTGTCAATATTGTGTGTCAAAACATGGAATTGGCATGGTTTGATAATTGTAACCAAGCAATAGTTTGAAGAAAAGCTTGTATTTGATATAGTGAGTAATCAATACAATCCGGTTGCATACAACTTAAGTGGTTGGCATTACCATATTGGAACCAGGAACTAATAAATTTCGCTATAGGATTGAACAAACATACAGAAAATTTATTTTGTATTTAACTCATATAATATACATGTATAAATAATGTAGTATTTAAAATTGAGTATTTTAATGCATCCATGATGTTTTAGATTTGTCGCATTATTTTTCAAACTTTTCTGTTACTGAATCCTACAGAGAACTTTCTGTTTTTTCCATTATTGGTTGCTTACGGCTTTTTATTGATTACATCACTTGAATCTTCACACTCTTCAGGGAACATGCTTATATAATTGGATTTCATAAAAGTCAGAGTTGCAAGGGATTTGTGCAACGAAGCTTTACCCAGCTGGATAATGATTATATTTTCCATTACATGCGACACAATATACTTAGTATTAGTTATATATATATATATATAATTATAAATTGTTACCCTAGAACTCCTAGCACGTAGGAAGTTTGAAAAAGATATCTGAAATATTGAAAAAAATTTGGTTGAATTTCTCTGCTTCCTCCTCGAAGAAATGTATCGATGAAATATAGATGCAACAATGTTACAAATATGTAGCACAATTTTATGCCAAAATAAATGAGGGTAACTGCTAATCCATAACGCCTTCCAAAGTAGAGAAAAAATGTTTTTGTCTTTGTCATGGACTTTCGCATCTTAAACATCGGGTGTTGGCGGTATTCACTGGTATTATGAATGTAGCGATTTATGTGGTACGCAACTTGACGCACTGCGGGATCCCTCGTTTCTGGATTAACAGCATTGTCAAACGATGTTAATAAATCCACAATCGAATTGATATCCACAAAATGATGAGCAAAGATGTTGAACCAAACCGCGCGAGGTAGGTAGAAACAAAGAGCAAGAATCATTAGGATTATTGGAATCCATTGATAATATGTTATTGATACAGTTTCATTGCTTTCCCTACCAACTTCAATAGGCGTACCCATTGGAAGAAAATATGTGTTTCTGATAAAGCAGAAATTATTTGTGTAGTCGTTCCATGCATCAGAAAAGTATGTGGGAGTCCAACACCTAAATGTAAATTAGTAATGAGAGCAGGTTTTATTAAAAACTGAATTTCTTTTAGTTTAACCTGATCTTATAAGCCAATGTTTACAATCAACATGAAAAGCATATCTATCCACCGTTATCAATAGTTTCGATTTTTAGCAACCTCTAGTCAAATTATCTTTCAAATACTCTAAAATTGGTGAAAATTCTTAGAACACATGTGTAAAGTTATTGTAATACTGTCTAGAGAATATCACAGTTTTTATGGTTTCTCAAATCTACTTATCAATCAAAATAACTTTAGTTAGGGTATAGCTAAACCTGAACTAATACAATAGTAGGTCATGTTCCGCTGTAACATTTACATTTTATTTAGTATATTATTTACGAATGTCACTAAATGAAATAGTATATTATATTAAATATGAAATATCAGTATTCAAATGTTGACAAAATCAATATTTACAAGCAAATAGTATTTATTTATCATTTTTAGTGATTCATTAAATGCTACTTTGCAATTTCCAAGAAATACATGTGATTTTTGTGTTAACGCTGTTTTATTCACGCAGTATTATTCGTTAAAGACTTAAATTGATAAATCTTGGCAATTGCAGGCTAATTGTTAAAATATTTAAGGAATCTTGAAAAATTTGAAATTAAATTTGATTTTGTAATGTTTACGAACTCATTATGAAAATCCTTTAACTTTGATATTAAGAAAGGAGATAAATTCGAACTTCAAGCTACAGCATTTATTTACAGTATTTAAATAGTTTGATAGAAAACATTTGAATTAAAAATTTGTGTTTACTCTTCAATGGTGCCCTAATAAAACATTATAGTGTAACTCGTCTATACAAAAAATATTTCAACAGGTAATTTTAATGAATAATGATATTACATTAAATCTAAAATTCCACAATAATCTCTGAGAGCTTTTGATGGTAATTATTTTCTGAAGTCAACGGGCATTCAAAAATCCATATTTAGAATTGAGCTAGAACTATTTTTGTACGAATGCAAATTCATTGACATTTTCTTAATTCAATCCTATACAACTCCAAAGTTCGACAAAATCATGTATACATAGCTTTTTCAGTTGATTAGACAAACCTAGTATCTTCAACTCAAAGATCAAGAAAAAATCCAACTTTAAGATAACAGAAAGGAATCCAATTAAATTCTAACCTAGACATTTGGTCAATTTTGGTACGAACATGAGATTTGTGAAAAGGATGCGATTTCTGAAAATGAGTGCTTGCTTCCTATATAAATATTGAGGAATTGACATCCGCATATGAATAAAGAGTTCCACTTGCCTTCCTCATACCCTCAAAATTAGAACATCCTTCAACAATATTTTTTGATATATTATCAAACTTGAACAACAAATAGTTGAAGCAACTGTCCAAGAATGCCTACGCATGCGAAATACGATAAGGTTTCACTGTGATTTAAGTTATGATATCAGGAAAACTACATGGAAAATATCAAATATCAAGATTGCCCTGCCCTTTCAATTTCCTCTAGTCTGCTGTGTTTAGGATATCCTGAATCATTCTTAGCTCTTCTTATGTCGCAATCGATATTGGCAGTTTCAAATTATTTATAAATCCATATTAAGGTGAAAAATGATTATATAGAAATTGCGGAACTAAAGAAGCAGCCCCACACGGCGGTTCCTGAGTTACGCTAATGTTTTAGAGACTACATCGATGTATGGGTCCTGGACCTACAAAGAACATTAAGCAATATTGTAGACGAAGGTGCTGCGATTTTTACTTTGTGCACATGTGAAAATAACGGTTGTGAAATCTGTCTGTTTGGATTTATTGAATAGAAGGCAAGCAATGGAAACGCTGCCAGCAAGAAAGCCACTGGTTCCTTAACTATGAGTACGTCTCTTAGGGCAGTCATGCCAGAGATAACTCTTGCTTCTAGCATTTACTGTGCCAGTGCGGCAGCTTTGTTGTGTCACAGTAGTTTTTTTGTAACAGTAGCTCACTAATTTCGTAGTTTGATTGGCGCTGATCTGCATGCCAGGGGTCGCCAGGGGATTCTTATTGTTAAACTGACCTTAGTAGTTACACTTCCAAGCGTAAGGTCCGGACTCGAATCATCAATTTGTCGACTGGCACAGTAACCCTCATGTAGAAATACAAAACAAAAAAAATTCTAATTTTCTGTTGATGTGTTCAGTAAAATATAGCAATTATATAATACATTTGCTCGATGTTATGATATCATAATTGCAATATATGTTAAGTATTATATATATCTACCTATTAAAACAAGTCCCATTTTCTTAGGAGTTATGTAACATTAATCAAAAAACTTGAAATTCCTTTACTTAATTTCTTGCAATTTTTATGTCCATATGAGATTCTAAATGCACCACTAATAATCGGTGGTGAGATTCTAAATGCACCACTAATAATCGGTGTAACAGTTACTACTGAAAATATCACAATTAGGAAGATGGGTGATTTCGAGTTCTACATTCAATCCATTAATGACTCACAAACAATTTTATAAAGCAAGCACGAAGTTAGAAAAGGAAACAAATACATTTTGAAAATATTCCTAAATTGTTTAAGTGGCTAGACCGGATATTTATTGAAATGTGACAAACAACTATTTCTAATCGTGAAATTAGTGTTAGTAACAAGGAATGTAAATTCGGATTTTGTCTATATCAATTCTTTAGAAATGCCTATTTAATCAAAATTGACGAATAAAAATATAATACATATTTAGGTCACAGTCCACACGATTTAACCGTAATTAATTCAGGCATTTTGAAAATCTTTGAAAAATTTAAGCACTCATAATTTACGCACTGAAAACGATTTCTAAAAAATGCAAAAAGCTCAAGATAGAGAATTTTTATACTTTCAGCATAGTTGTTACTGCCATTGTCCTTAAATCACTTTATTATCTGGACATTAGATGTCTAAGGAATTTGAAAGCTTTTACAAAAAATTTTTGATTGAAAAATAGGTAGGACTTCATGTACTTCAGGCATAGGAGAGTAATTGTTTAGCACAAATTGTTACCATAACATAAATCATATTTACTCCTAAATATGTTTTCGTAGACTTGAAGAAAATTATTTAAAAATGAGAATAAAACTGGCTGCATCCATAGATTACACTGGGAAGATCAGCATAAAATACTCCACTTAAAAACTAATTTGGGTTTTCATAGCTTTCAAAAATGTAACACTGGCTTAATGCAGACATTTCTACTAAAAATTGGTGAAAAGATGTATACTTCAAACAATCAGTATCAGTAGACGTGGTATTTGTTCACACTTACTTAATGACACTTCCAAAAGTAAGATACCAACAGGCAACTCCTGACATTGTTAAATAAATAAAGGTGGTGAAGCGGTAGTTAACACGATCAATAAAGTCCTCATCTGATTTTCGCAAACATTTTGTAGCAGCTTGCAAGGCTGCCTGAATCATGCTCATGTTATCTTTCTAAAAGCAGTTAGTAATTTTTAATTTAAATAGTAGATCCACAATAATGAAAAAATTCACTTTCAGATTTGTATTCAACATACTTTCTAACTAACAAGATAGATAAGGAGAAGGACCTTGAAATATGGCAATAATATTATTTTCTTTGTAAGCGAAAATTCTGGGAAAGTCTAAGAAGTAATCTACTTCCGAAAAATCATTCCAATCAACAAAAATTGAAAATCATGAATGAAATACTAAATTTATATTAGGCTTCTCAAAAATAAAAAACATTAATGACAAGACCGTAATAGCGCCATAATATATTATTTCCTTAAAGTGGAACCCCCTACTATAATTAAAGTCCAAATTTTAAAAAAAATTCTGAAATTCAGTTTTTGCATTAAATGTATGGATCTGCTATTTGATTAAATTGTAAGCATTAGTAAGTAACATACAACACTAAAATGTGCGTGGAATCATGCAAAATTCATTGAGACAGAAATGAAGAAGTTTTGACTTCAAAAAGACTTCCAGAAACTGTTTACTAACTTAACATATAAAATTTACTAATTCACGCTTCTTATAAAACTACAACCAAACACTTAGATTGGTATATTCAGGAATGCAAATGACCTTATTGTTCTATTGCGCTTGGACATGCCGCTATACTTGAGCGGCTTTCATTCCAAATTCTGCTTCTATTAGACTTCGGCCACCTATTATCATTATAATAATTTTACACAATTTTTAAAGTTTTTTTTATGCTTTAAATTAGTGTTGCATTGAAAGTTCTTGTTTAGGTTTGAGTCTACAATCTCAAGCGATTGTATCGTGGATATACCTATATATTTAAAGACAAATTCTTTTTATTTTGAATAATGCTATTTATACATGTTGCCCAATCAGCCGTGTTCAGTAAATTGAAAGCGGTTAGGAGATTAACGGTTTATTTTATTATAGATATAATCTCTTAAGAAACGAATGTTTCATTTATATTGTTACTTATAATCTCCTAACTTTGACTTTATCAACTCATAAATCTAATCTTTACATATATACATTAATAATATAGTTAAAGATATTTATTTCAAAAAGGTTGTGAATTACATTGAATGATCATTTCCTACATCCATCGAACAAAGCTAACATTATTCACAAACTATAATATTATTTTAATATGGCGTTTTGGAATTAGAAAAGTTAACTGTAACTCATTTGATAATTTTTTTTAGAATATAAAATTATATATTATTTGTACATTCTTACGCAATACATTTGTCTATTTGCAAAGAAATCTTCAAGTCCAGTTTCATATCCAGAATATCAAATTTAGTGTTATTAGTAGATTTTCACACGAAAACTTCATGCAACACATAACCTACTGTATGGGATTTGAAAAATACACTTGTGTGAGAATACAAAGGGAACAGGTCATGTATATGACTGGTGTGAAACGAAAATTTATTTGATCAGCAAAGTCGTGGTCATTACTCTGAGTAGATGACGTCACCAACTTCAGAACTTTGTCAAACATTGTCTAAATAGTGAACTATTAATAATAATGCATAAGAATAAACTAACAAAAGCAGTGTTGTAAATGTATCATAGACATTTTAATTTTGCAACGAAGGAAATTTAAATTTGCTTCCTGAAATTACAAAAGCTCTATTGCTACTCCTACACTGAAATACAATCTCTAATACAACACAAATTCTACGTGAAAATTTATTATAGGCTTCTGAAAAATACAATCTGTGGAAAAATAACCTCCAAGTAAATTTCATAATCAAAATTCTAAACAATAAATCCATTGAATTTCTAGTAGGAAAACTTATTTTATTTACATTTGCTTTAACTAGAAATTTTGAAGAGACATCCTAATTATTTGAATAAGTGATTTTTATAGTATAAATTTTCTTAAGACAAGTTGCGTTACTCATTAAGTAACAAGTGAATTTAAAAGTTTTGTAATTTTTTGTAGAGATTCCTATATATATATATATATATATATACCTACTAATTCACGCTTCTTATAAAACTACAACCAAACACTTAGATTGGTATATTCAGGAATGCAAATGACCTTATTGTTCTATTGCGCTTGGACATGCCGCTATACTTGAGCGGCTTTCATTCCAAATTCTGCTTCTATTAGACTTCGGCCACCTATTATCATTATAATAATTTTACACAATTTTTAAAGTTTTTTTTATGCTTTAAATTAGTGTTGCATTGAAAGTTCTTGTTTAGGTTTGAGTCTACAATCTCAAGCGATTGTATCGTGGATATACCTATATATTTAAAGACAAATTCTTTTTATTTTGAATAATGCTATTTATACATGTTGCCCAATCAGCCGTGTTCAGTAAATTGAAAGCGGTTAGGAGATTAACGGTTTATTTTATTATAGATATAATCTCTTAAGAAACGAATGTTTCATTTATATTGTTACTTATAATCTCCTAACTTTGACTTTATCAACTCATAAATCTAATCTTTACATATATACATTAATAATATAGTTAAAGATATTTATTTCAAAAAGGTTGTGAATTACATTGAATGATCATTTCCTACATCCATCGAACAAAGCTAACATTATTCACAAACTATAATATTATTTTAATATGGCGTTTTGGAATTAGAAAAGTTAACTGTAACTCATTTGATAATTTTTTTTAGAATATAAAATTATATATTATTTGTACATTCTTACGCAATACATTTGTCTATTTGCAAAGAAATCTTCAAGTCCAGTTTCATATCCAGAATATCAAATTTAGTGTTATTAGTAGATTTTCACACGAAAACTTCATGCAACACATAACCTACTGTATGGGATTTGAAAAATACACTTGTGTGAGAATACAAAGGGAACAGGTCATGTATATGACTGGTGTGAAACGAAAATTTATTTGATCAGCAAAGTCGTGGTCATTACTCTGAGTAGATGACGTCACCAACTTCAGAACTTTGTCAAACATTGTCTAAATAGTGAACCATTAATATTATTGCATAAGAATAAGCAGTTTTGTAAATGTATCATAGGCATTCTAATTTTGCAACGAAAGAAATTTAAATTTGCTTCCTGAAATTACAAAAGCTCTATTGCTACTCCTACACTGAAATACAATCTCTAATACAACACAAATTCTACGTGAAAATTTATTATAGGCTTCTGAAAAATANTATATATATATATATCTAATGCAATATATCAGGAGCGTATGGAAAATTCAGTCTTGATAAAGTGAGTGACAAAAACGAGGTGAAGCCCGCGAAATGTTTAAAAATATTAAAAAATTGACTCTGAAAATACATCTCACCACCTTAGTTTCAACTATTTTTGATTTTTTAAAGAAAATGTTTTGACTTAGCAAATCATAGTCAAAGTTTAAGACCTGAAGTCTGGAGACATATATTTATGTAGGCTAAGAGCCGAGAAAATATTTTCTGTAGTCTTTATAATGCAGCGATATATTTCAAAATACAAAACAAATTTAAATAATTAGCAATAATAATAAATTAATGGAGCTCTGGCATAAAATAGCTTCGGTAATTGTTGCAATATGTTTAATACTTTAACACATGCTTTTGGGTTAACATGATGTTATCGTATGCTGACTCTGGGAGTAATAAATAATAACAAATTTAACAGAACTGATTTTACAGATGAAAGGTATTTGTTTAAATTTCTTGAACCATGATTAATTGTGATCTTGAAATTGCAAACCAATAAGCATCGTGCATAGAAAAATATGCAATAATCGAAGAATATTTATAGTGCATATTTTTAACACTCAGTGTTTAGGTTTAGGCTTAATAGGTTTTCTATGATTTTATTCCAAGCGTTTCCATTCAGAATTAATGTCTATAAAAACCAGTTAACAAAGAAAAAATTAATAAGATCATTTGCTTAGTTTCAAATAAATGGCCTTTATTATCATTAAACATTTAAATATAATTTGTTAGTCCGTCATTTGTTGATGTGCACTTAAAGGAAGTATTCGAAGAAATCGAGTTACTTTTGTATTATTTATGCTAAATGACATCAAAAACCTTAGTGGCTTAATAATAATAATAATAATAATAAGAAATACTTAGATATTTTTTATGCATATTATATATATAAATTTATGTAGATATGAAATTATATATATATATATATTATTTGCATTAATAATTACACTCATGAAAGTCTTAGACAACTTAGACAAGTTTATGAGTCTTTTCTGTGAGAAATATTTCACATGTGTATTGCAGAAAATAGTCTGATTGCGGAAACTTAAAACATTCGGGTTTTGACAAGAAACACATTTGATTTACTAATGGAGTAAATTCGCTTAAATACAAACACTGGACTTTTCCAATTTGTACTTAATTGTGAGCAAATATTGTATTTCCTTAGGATATATATATATATATATATATATAATTAGATGTTCAACAACGGCTTTTGATATAAAACACACTTGTCATATTTGAAAAGGAATATTTGAAAAATCAAAATCATGCATTTTAAAATGTATAAAAACTTATTTATTTTAGATTCTGATATTTGCCCACTGTTTTTCTAAAACTACAAGCTGTTGCTAGCTTTATAAAGCAAGCTATTCAACTAATGAAGCATTTCCAAACTCAACAATGAAACAGTCTACATGATTTTCGAAATTCAGACATTTCCTAGGCCAATTCTAATGCATTATTTAAGTCACAAGCTAATCTTAAACTAAATGTGTTAGGCCATTGTTAAATTCAATACCAGGTTCAAATAGTTTACAATCCAGCTAGTAATAATAGTAATAAAGCTTCTATGGCTGAAAAACCATCTTTTCATACATTGCGCATTGCAGTATAATGATTGAGTAAAAACTACTTATTAGGGCCTAGACTGTTTAGGTTAAGTTTGAAAGTGAAACAGCAGTGTTGTTTGTCAAGATATAATAATATTTTTTAAATACCTTAGTCATAAATTAAATTACTTTATCTAAGTGTAAAATATTTGGTTAGGTTTAACTTTCGAAAGACAAGTGCTTTTGCTTGAAACTATAATATTTCCTTCTTAATACAGTTTTGAACAAGACTTTTACTAAGACCTAAAGACTTTGAAACATACGTTTGTTTAGCTTTCACAATCTTAAATAAATGGAATTTCAATAAGGCCGCAAAGAATTCTAGTAAATATTTTTGCAAACGATGTGATTATGAGAGAATTATATTTATTAATTTCATAAAGTATGATTCAAAGCGCAATAAGCAATATTTTTGAAAAGACCCTTATTAAGTACACATTTTTCAATATAAAACTAGTCCACTAAGCTTTTTATGTAAAATAAGTGTTGCTTATTATTCATTGTGATTTACATTGGGCAATTACAGATATAATGGCTATTGCTATTTTAGAATAATTTAATCTGAATCGTATGTAATCTTATTATGGCAGTATCAATAGATAGCAGTAATCGTTGGAAATTTTATTAAGAACTTAGTAGTTCTTCCACACTCTAGTATGATAGTGATTGTTTTTCTAACCTTCCATTATTTCAGGAAGATAAGAATTGGTGAATCGAAAAACCTTTCTTTTTATGTCAGATTAGAACAAATACATTGATAAACAAATTTACATGTAAAATTGCATACATAGATAACGGGATAGAATTCACAAATTTTCCTTTAAACCTGATAAGAAAGAGATGGAAATTGTTGTTTAAACGATAAATTCCCTCATTTGAAGTCCCTCGTAAATTTTTGATTTGCAAGCTCAAGAGCAATTTTACAGTTTATTACAAAGTAATTCTTAAACGTTACAGGAATTGCGGCTTTGATTTTTTTAAAAAATCTGTTTATGGAAACACAGATCAATCATCACTTAAGAAACACAATAGTTTTCTGCAAACCTTATTTGAAATTCTGCTAAAAGCAGAGGAAATAAATGAACGTAGTGCACACAATTTTTCTAAAAATTATTTAGATGAATCCACGGAGTCAAATTTTGAAAGTCTATAACACAATTCACAGTATGTTTGCTTTATCTCATTAGCTAAGCCATTGTAAACGGTTATTCGAAGGGCTTAATCAAAATCCACAATTATGGAAATGGCGTATTTATAGCTAATTTCTAAATTTTTTTAACAATTTTAAATGTTTGTAGGCAAACACAAAATAAATAATGGTATTTTTAGAAAATCGAGTATTTTTAAGCTAATTATTTTACAACATAACATAACTTGTTTCTTTGTAAATATATTTGCCAAATTTCATTTATATTCTGCATTATTACAAGTAAAACCGCTAAAAGGCTGAACTAAATATTTAATCATATTACGAAATTTGTCAGTCTTTACTTGTGTCGGAAAATCAATCATTTAACAGAACATTAAAGGTTTCGAGCAACCCTGTGCCAATTTTCTGTACACAATTATATAAGATTAAATTAATATTTAAATGGGCTTTCACAAACAAAACAACCATTGTTATTGTCATAAGTTCAGATTAACTTTCATTCAAGCTGCTTTGTTTTTAGTATTCTTGTTAGGCATTAACTAGTTATTTTTTTAAAGAGAAACCCAATTTTTACTACTGTGAATTAAAAACTTTTTTAAATTTCTTGTAGAAACCAATAAAAATAATACTTACATTATACATTAAAAAATATGGGTTATATGAACATGGTTATTATCATTACTGTCAACAACAACAATCCATTTTCCATTTATTTTCAGTAAAAATGAAGGATATCCCAATTATCTCTCTAAAGATTATACAAGTTGACAAACTAGTGTTGCATCAAAGTTGAATTTAGTGAATTTAATAATGCTTTGTTCTTTTTAATTGTAATTATATTTTGCATAATCACAGACTGATTGATGAATATTTATAGAAAAACTTACAGTGTTTCTTATGAATCAACCATTTGAAGAATATTGCCTCTGATTGGCCTGATATAAACAGTGTCGGTAGAGGATTATCAGAATTTAAGATGTACCGACCCCCGCAGTCTTCACTTTATTAAAATATGTCGGAGAATGTTATCATATACGCGGTGTGTTGGCGTTAGCCGAGAGCACTTTGCCGTTGAGATTTTTGGAACTGTTTCTACCGGTGTATTCCTCAAGTACAATACTGCATTTTGTTTAAATAAACTAGTATATATGACTGATTTTGAAGTTGCTATCAACGTACTATAGGCGATTTATTTCACGCTTTCTGTAAATGTTTATGCTATTTCGGTACAATAACCAAGTTTATAAGTATACTTGGTAAATTATATTGGAGTGCTTAAGCAATTTTGCAAATTTGATATTGCTAATAATGTTTAGAGTAAAAACGTTTCACGTCTATCAAATTTATTCTGCCTCAATATTTAAAGATTTACGAAACAATAATCAATATAATTATGTATTTTGCAGGGAAACAGAGACATTTGGTTAATTTTGCATGTAGCTGAAGTTATTAAATATAGTTTAACAATTATGTAATGTTTATTTTATTTTGATTTGCTATATAAACACAAGCATCTACTATTGATCCGAGCACTCGCATATTGTCTTCAACATTATGTGTTGTAGCAACTGTAATCAGACAAAGAAATTCTGCAAGTCATGCATTTTCTTCTGCAAGATGTCTCAAAATTATATTCCAACGGTGTATCTTCTGTTAGCGTTGTTCGCTATATTTGCGAATATATACATTATCTGGCAAACATGCAGGAAGGCACGAAAAATGTTGCGTAAGGAGCGTAATAAGTGTCGTCACTTGCGATTTGTTCTACTATCTGTCTATTCTTTGGTGGTCGACATATTCATTGCATGTACACTTTTAGGTTCATCAATATTTTTTTACTACGATCATTACTCTAAAAGAAAATCAATTTTTACAGAGACAAACGGTTATTCTTACCCTGGAGACGTAAGTACGCATGTCAGAATCTATTGCGCCCTGTCTGTCACGCCAGATGCAACAATTGACATTTTGTTTTTCACAATTATGCCGTTTCTAAGTTACTATCGCTTAGTTATTGTAACAGATAAGAAAAAAGGAACAAGAATTTGGAAATACTTTAGAAGTTTCAATAAGTACATGCCTTGGATTATATTTTTAACAACGATTCTGACAGCTTGCGTGATATCATGGCGAATTGTCATTGACTGCTCGCGACCTTTAAATGTGACAGATTTCACGGAATTATCAAGACATGAGCCATTTTTCTACGACAATGGCACTATCTTATTTTACGAAATGGTTACTTTATCAATATACTTTCTTTCTTTTTGTTGTACGAGTGTTAATGTTTTAAACTTTATTAAGTCGTGGAGATACATGCGAACTCATAAGTATCATACTTCCTACGATCCTATTGAATTAGCATCATTAAGAGAAATATATGTTTTCGCAATAACTATTGTTATTGCTTCTCCCTACCCATTAATCTCTGTTTACTTTTATTTCTTCCAAACGAAGACCTTCATCTATTCTATTTGGTTGATCAAACCACTGCAAGGAATGTCCATTGATTTTGTTCTTAATGAAATTTCTAATTCAGAAGAAGAATTCGATGTATTTCAAACAGCTATTCTGTTTGTATTTTCACATGTTTTTTACTATGGTGCAATTTCTGTAAAAGCCTTAGTTTACCTCTGCTCATTACATATGAGTAAGAAACCCTTTCAGCTAAAGTGACCCATAGGTTTATGTTATTGTAATGTCTATTTAACAAGAAATAACCGAATTTTTGCTAATAACCAGACGTAATAAATTATAGATTACCGTAGAAAGCGCATTTCAGGATTTTATAGAGTGTTACTTCCTCTATGCATTATTTAAATAGAGAAAGTGCAGTATTACTTTCAGAGTATCTGCTATGAAAGGAGGCGCTTGACTTTATTTGAAAAAAATTGAGATTAATTAATTTTCTTGATTAAATTTAAAAAATATTCATCAGCTCTTAATTTTCGAATTTTAAAATAAATTATATACAATATATTAATTATATTAATTATATATATTATATTAATTATATTAATTATATATATTATATTAATTATATTAATTATATAAATATATTAATTGTAAAAAGTTTCAATATTATATTAATTATATTAATTATATATATTATATTAATTATATTAATTATATATATTATATTAATTATATTAATTATATATATTATATTAATTATATTAATTATATATATTATATTAATTATATTAATTATATATATTATATTAATTATATTGATTATATATATTATATTAATTATATATATTATATATATTATATTAATTATATATATTATATATATTATATTAATTATATATATTATATTAATTATACTAATTATATATATTATATTAATTATGTTAATTATATAAATATATTAATTGGTGTAAAAAGTTTCACAAGTACTTTTAGTGTACAGTATGTTCTTACCGCTCAACAGAAACGAATTGAAATGTTCAAATACAGAATACAGTCAATGACTTCTGCATTGTAAAGAAATCTGTCTGAACAAATTAATGTTGATGTGAAATACTTATAACTGTAGCAGGTATGTACCAAAGTGTTGCTAAACGATAATTCTAAGATCTCAAAAGAGATTGGATTTTTCAATCTTAGAAGGATAAAGTGAGAAGCTGTTTTAAGAAAGCTCAAGTTTTAAACGAGCATTGGTTTATATCTGGTAATTACATTTCATAAAAAACGTGGATGCTTACATAGACCCAGAATGATTGTAAACTTCACTAGTTTAAAATATTCACATTTATGTTTTTAGCTGAGCTATGCCGACATACACAATTTTAGCTATATTCAAACAATGATTGCATAAAACTAGAATTTATTTCAGGTAAAAAATTTATTTACGTCAAATTAATGAGGACCTGCTGTAAATGCACCCCAATGTTAAGTGAACGTAACGTTCTTTAGACATTATTTTTTCCAATCAGAGCGTCTGTCCTGAAAATAGACGTTTTCGATTACTTATTATATTAGATTAAGTTCTTCATCTAATTATGATACAATCAAATAGAAAGTATTTTATAGAAGTTGCTTTGATCAAACTCTGTAGAACATTTGAAAGTACTGATCACAAAATGATGAAATTGTTTATAATCTATTTTCAACTTTTAAGGTTATAGTATTCATTAATATCGTATAAATATAAGCCGAAGAATTTAATTGGTTAACTTTCCAGTGTCTTTCAGTACAAAAATGAAATATTTTAATAATCAGGAAAAAGTTAATTTCAGGAAAACACCAATTTATATTAGAGTTGGGAATTATCTTGCTGGAACACATTCTTTTCAAGTTATAAATTAATAATTAAACTTTATTTTGTGAATATTGAGACTAAGAATAGTGAATGCAAACATTGTTAATGGGGGTGCTTCAACCCCAAAATTGTGGTTGCCTTCATTTTCTCCACAGGAACCAGAAGATGAATTTACAACTCTACACAACGATTTTGAAAACAATTGGAAAAATTTGTGAAAAATTAATAAAATTTCTATTCCTATTTGGAAAATATAGTACTTCAATTGCCTCAATTGTTTCAGTTGAAAGATTAGGTCCCTTTTAATTGAGCTTCAGTCGACAAGAAGAAAGGCTGAAAATAATAATCTTTGATAGCCGAAGTAATCTCGCAATATTAGCTTTAAATAGTGTAATATTAAATTTAGCAGTCATATATATATATATAAATTTATAAAAACAGTTTGATTTGCAATAATTTTATCTTAATAATGTTTAAGTTAATGTATCATTTACATGTATATTAATATCACTTTGGCCTAAATTAGAACGAATTTTAAATATTTATGAAAAAATTTTATTTTCAACGCAATTTGGAATTGAATATCTTAGCCCGGCCTGCCCGAACTATGCAACAGCTTCATAATCAAATACATTTAAATGAAATGCACTGCTCATCAAAAGTTTAGGACCACTT
>CABFPE010000543.1:287121-298497 GCA_900660155.1 Hofstenia miamia | reverse complement strand
TATATATATATATAAATATCAAAACTGTTTCTTCAATAATGCCTTCATAATGTTGCTCATATTTAGCATCTGATAAAGGTTATTTAGTCATTGTTGTATGAATTGAGTGCAATATTAAGAGCATAACAGGATAAAAGTCAATTAAGATTTAAGCTAATTTAGTAATTCTTTAAGTTATAACTGAGAAACAATACGTAAAATTGTTAATAAACTTACGCTTTCAAGACGCGACAGGGATTTTAGCCAATGCTATCCTACAAAAACATGTATGCAAAACATTTTATCACCGAGTGCTACGTCTTTTTCTAAGCACATCAAATATATCAATTAACAAGCAAAAAAATTAGAAGATCTTAAGCTTTAAATTGTCTAAATTTTATGACATTTATGCTAGTTTTATTTCATCATAAAATGTAAACTCTGGAAAAAACAGGATGTTAGAGGCTAGAAAATTTCATTAAAATATGAAAAATACAGTTCAGATTTTAAAAAATTATTACTAAATACCTAACCGAATTACTCTGATCTAAAACTATCAGTTTTATTAAAAAGGTGGGATTCATGAAATTACATCTATTTGGAAAAAGTTTATAAAATTTGTGCAAATTGCAGCATGTGAATAATACAAGTATCAAGTTTAATGCAAGAACTCACACAAGTTTGTTCACAAGATATATATATATATATATATATATATATATATATATATATATATATATTTATTTGTATATATATATATATTTATATTTATATGTATAATTATTTATTTATATATGGAAATTACCATATATTTGTGTATTTGTGAAACATCATGTAAATATATCGAACATGGTATCAAAAAATATTATAGCCTAATGGATAAAATATTAATAGCCTTTGCAAGCAAAAAGATGAAATATTTCATGAAGAACAAAGATGATACTCCAATTTGTCTTAAGTCGGCTGTAGTCTACAACAACTTCTGTGATGAATGCAATATTTCATACACTGGACAAATTTCAAGATATTTTTGAGTTACGCAAAATTTATGACCCACGACCCGACCCGGCCCGACTTGGCTGATGTTTGACCCGACCCGTCGAAATAAAAAAAAGTGACATGTGACCCGACTTGGAATAGGATTCGAACCGACCCATTTTTTGTTTAATAATATGGAAATGTAAAACATTTATTAAAAAATTTAACATAAGACCTGGTGTAACAACATATTGGTAATTGGATATTTTTTTCATTTAGCTAAGCTATGATTTGTCTTACCAATAAGTTTTTGTAAGATTTTAGAAAATGGATGAGTTATTACTATAGGCCTAAAGTTTGAAACAATTTACTGATTACCATTCTTATGATTTGCCGAGATATATGATGTTATCAACTTGGAGTTTTTTGTTTTGTCTCAATTGATTCCATTTTTGAGACACACAGTGCTACATCAACTCTTTCAGCAAAATGGTTGTGTCAAGTTTGTTGGACGACCTCGACTGTCTACTATTTTACTATAAAATACAATATTAAAATTTTGTAAAACTTTCCATGCAAAGCCTTAACTTTGAGAGAACAAAACTTTCTATTCCTTCTTCAATTCTTAAAATATGAAGTAGAACCAAGTGCAATTGATTACCCTAAATTGCTTAAAATTGCAAAAAGCCCGAAATCGTAGGCTTGCAAATTTCTGCAGCTAAAATAATTTCAAACCAATTCGTACTATAAATATACTGAAATCTGTTATGCTAATTTACTTTTAAACATTTCGAGTAGAAGAATCTATAGAAGAGTTATTTTTGGAAGCAAAGCAATTAGTAAATAGCATAAAGTGCGTAGAACCTAAAGATTTTTAGAATTTCATTGAGTGGATATTTTTAGTAATTCTTGCAAAATAGAAAAGCAATGGAAATTTAGGTAGTAGTTATTAGTTACAAATCTTACGAGCTTGAACAATTATTACATGAATTTAATGCTAGCTTAAAGAAAATACATAATAATATTATTACTAAGTCCACATAAATGCTATGATTACTGGATTTGCAGTATTTTTTTGGAAATGGACAAGTATTTTGCAAGGCAATAAGGGAAACAGGGTTTGTGCAGTGTGAATTGCAGTATTACCTGGAAAAGCTCAGACACAATAAACGGTTATAATTCAGGGTGGCCGCATAAGTTTCCGTTTCTATTTTTCTATTAATTTATATTGATATAAATTACATTTATAATTTATATTCTGTCTTTCATTTCCAACAAGGTAAATGAAATTTTTTTTATTATTTATATAATTAGTGTACATAAATCAAATTTAAGTTTAAATCTTAGATGAGAACACGGTTGTCTTCTGTTCTGAGTTATTGCTAATAAACAGTTCATTTTGTCTCAATTGATAGTTGTTGAATGCTATGATAATAAAATTTGACTAATTTCTTCTGAACCACCCTGTACAGCAGAGCTGGAACCGGTTCGACCTGACCGGCCAGGTGGCAAGCCGGTAGACCAGTACTGGTCGGGTGGAGTCAGGATTTTTGTTATGCCTGTTGACAATATTAAATTGGCCTACTAGAAAGCACAGAGATTATTTCAGTGCAGAATTCGTAAGATAATTTGTTGTGATTGAATATGTATTGTAAACCACGTTTCTATTTGCATAAAATGCCTCTTGCTTTTACTGTGCTTTGTGTAATGACAACGACTCTTTAAGAAAATGTAGTTAAAAAAACCATAAAGACGTTTTAGGTTAGACCACTTTCCTTAGACGCTAATGAACAAGCTATCTATTTTACGTGCTGAGAAGCAAACTAAGTCAAAATATGCACATAACACCAAAAATTTTTGACATCCTTTTTAAAAGTCTTTTCCATTTTAAGCAATTTATTAAAATGCAGAGACAGAATTCCCTCACTGACCCAGCCTACTCACCGGCCAATAGTGGTCGGTAAAGACATGATTTTCAATTTTAAGGCATTTTGTCAATCAGAAATTTTGATATTTTCGAAACCTCTTCGTTTTAGTTTTTGTCCAAGTTTTAGTTGAACAACATTCTTTAATATTTTGATATTTTTAGTAATAAAAGTATTAATACTCCAATTATATCAAAATTAATTTTTATGTATTGGATTGGTGACATATTAGAATTAATTTTTGCAACTTTACTACATGATGTGCAAAGGCCTAAGCGACAAAATTTAGTCCGTACCTGCCAAATACCTACCGGAATTTAAAATATATAAACCATGCCCTGCATTGCCAATACACTAGTCCTACCTATCACTAGAGCTTTCTTGATTTTACCAAAATGTATGGTATAAACAATGCATATCACATTATTCGACATTGAATTTGTTGTGGTATGAATAATGTACATCCTCTTAAGTTCTTGAAATCTAAATCATTCCAGTCTAAGAAATTGGTTCTGAACATCACTTCTCTTCTGTCGGATAGCTTTTTCCTAAAAGAAGACACTTGCGGTTTTTAAAGAAGCAAGAGTTGACAACTTTATTTAGAATCATAATCTGTATGGACAATTTGCATACTTTACAAATTTTGAAAACAGTCCAATCTGAAAATGTAGCTTTCTTGATCTTTACCCTGCTGTGTTCTTCCTTAACTTTGAGAAAATGCCCCTTTCGAGTTGCAAATATCAAATTCTGTGTGTCGATCAATACCAGTTAAAATTCTGTAAAAATAGACAGGTTGACCGGCTGGTTACACCGGCTGAGGAAAAACTTGGCCGGTTCAGTCAGGTCAGCAAAAATCCTTACGAATTTTAACTCTGCTGTACAGTATATTCACAAAGCAACTTAAAAAAATTCATTTGAAAACTTGAATTTCTTTCTAGAAAAACTAAATAAAAATTTTCACAATAATTAATGAATATAATATAAAAAAAGTAATTTAATAATATTGACAAGTGATGAATAGTTGATATTAGCTACAGGTACTCCTGAGGTCATAATATTGAAAAAATAGATATTTTTAGATCAGGAAAACCACTATCAAACTAAATTGGTGTTTTCTTAAGTTTTGCAGTTAAGTTATTATATATTGTTAATCATTTTTTCCACAAGGGTTACTTTTACGAAACAAACCGATTTGTCCGCATTTTGAACAATTTTATCCAAGCTTGTTAAGAAATATTGAAAGGTTTTTACATGGACGCATCGATGGGGTAGAGCCCGATCATTCAATGCTGAAGATATGTGCTAAAATATGTGATTGTGCCTGAATTACATGCAATAAAAATATTTTTTTATTGAAAAAAGCGAATTTTGTAAAAATATTTGAATTATTTCCATATCTAATGTTCAGAAAATGAGGTGGTATAATGCCCATGGGAACAACAACTACACTGAAATAATTTTTTGAGGACAATCTCCGTGAGTCCCGTCCAGGAGGGCAGTGAGCAGAGTTTGTCTCCCCGAACCCATTTTAATAAGGAATTATAGCTAGACAAAATGAAAACCCCATTTTCAAACCAGGGTGAAAAAACGGTCAAATAAATTTAAGGAGCAACTTAAAAAGTCAAGCACTTATATATTTGAAATTCTTAAAGATTATAATTATTTTTGTATTTTTGATTGCAGTAGTAATAATTGCATAGTGCAAATCATAATAACATAACGACACTAATTAAAAAAATTATAGTAGCATGTTTTACAGTATATTAGTGTTTTTAGGAATATTTGCAAATACTACCCATGGATAATAAAAAATCTTCTTCTTAATTCTGGCATCTTCATTCAAAAAATTGAGTAGTAGAACCGAAAATGCTGCGAAATTGCCACGCTTTTACAATAAACTTAAACCTGACATTTTTCTTCAAAAAACGCAGAACTCAATATTTAATGAACTCTTATATCTTTGTTCATAATTTGTAAAAGACTAATTTTTTCTTTAAAAAATATCTTGTTATTATTTCTTTCCGTCACACACTGTTATGGTTGTAACTCTCAGCTCTGGGAATTCAGCAGTTCCCAAAGGAGTCTGAGAGCTTTGCTCAGAACTCTAGATATTTCTAAAAGTGCTGCTTTCTGTACTACCGCCCCCCCCACTTCGGGTAATCGTCAGTCCTTTAATTATAACTTATGCTTCTTGCTTACTGCTCATAGGGCTCCATCTACTTCTGAGACTTGCTCAACTCTCCCCGCTTCCACAATCTCTCTATTTCCTCTGCCAACTCGCTATATTTGTCCATGTTGTCTTGATTCCTGTCCTTTGGTACTGTTATATCTATAACTGTGCCCTTTCTTTCCTCTTTTATCAGGCCACCGTGTTTCTATCACCTTGCCGGTTTTTATGTCGAAATCCCACAGTATCTTAATCTTTTTTTACACTGCTTTATTTTAAAAAGTAGGTCGGTTGAGAATGATATAAATTGTATAATGGCTGGTGTCAGGGAATGATGTAATGTTTTCGTAGAATTTTTAATGTTTTCTACAAAACATCTAAGCACTCATAATTCACTAAATAATAAATATATCTCATATGTGAAAGTACTACTGCATAGAGAGTGGTCTATTCTTTCATTTTCATCATTAATTCGTTCTACATTATGAAAGGTGCTTCAATTCAGGTTAGCATTTGCTGGAAGGGACATTAGACCATGTCATTTACTTCAAACACACGAATAATTTTTATGACTAATTTTCACCGAGAAGTAAACTAACTCATATAATCTCAGGATTCTCAAATTTCCTAATGCGCTTGAGGAAGATTGTATGAAAATGAACAAGGCGGTTTCTGACATTAAATAAGTTAAGAATATCAAATTGGTAGGGTCGGATTAGGTCTAATTTGTTCGATCAGTTTTGACAGGCTTGCCTTTTTGTGGGATTTTTCATACAACAACGAACACAACACAACAGTAGAAGAATTTTGTGCAACACACCAGCACGACAACACAACAGTAGAAATATATTTACGAACAATTTATCAAGCAAAATTGAATAATAACGACTAATAAAAGTTAAAATCCAATATCATTCTCTCCCACCAAAGCAAGACTTCATTTCCATTACAGCCAAAAATACTAATAACGCTGTGCGAAAGGTGAGAAGCCTAAGTGTTTACCAAAACTGTACTAGTGAAAATAATTAAGTTTTTCTTAACTATGCAATAGCCACAAGCAATGAGTTATGTAAATTTACTTATATGGATAATTTATAGGTTTACATTTCAAATTAATGCCTAATATAATTAACTTGCCAAAAATACTTGCATAATAAATTAATAAGAGGTATTCTATGTTACTAATTTTTTTCTATATAAGTTATATAATATTGTATTCATATTTATACTTCAAAGTAAAAAAATTCTAAATTTCTGAGTATAATATACATAACATGCATTTTCTATTGTGTACACAAAAAAGTTAAGACTCCTTACTAACATTCAACTCCAAGTCTGCCGTTTGAACTCTGGATTTCACGACCTTCTATATACTAAACCTTGAAACTCGATAAATATTATTCAGCCTGAAGCCGACCCATGTGCATCTTTGTCTTGATATTTGCTTTGCTGAACATGATTCTCTGTAATATGGACGGTAACGTCACCATCGCAATTATGCAATATGACATGGACAAGAAGAAAAAAAGGAAAGACTAGAAGCTCTTTATTTGTGTATTGCTGTTTGCCAGGTGCTTAGTTATAGAGAAACTTCGCATTACTTCCGTGCTATGACAATTATCGATGTAAATATTGCTAAAAATAGTGACTAGTTTCCCTTGGTTGATCACTCGACTATGTAGTAATTTTAAGTAGTGCAAATTTTAAAAGGCAGGTATTTGATTAATTCCTTGTTGAAATAGATTTTTGTTATGTAACTAAATTAAATTTCTACCAAAGACGTCTGATGTTTAATTACGACTTTATCACGTATTATATATATATATATATATATATGTAGACTTAAATAACAAGTATTTATGCATGAATTATGAGATTGAAATTAAGACAATGAAATACTAAGTAAATACTATCGAATATTTCTCTTAGTGATGGTCCTTGAATGTGATATCCTCGTTCAGCCAATGGCTTGGAATTTGTCAGTTCGGTAACAAGGATCGATTCACCGAGTGGCATCGAATATTAACCTAAGTACACTTAGATTAGCTTCGGTCTAGTTGAAAACGCATTGGTGTAATATGTTCGATATTTTTAACAACCTGTCTAAGGCCTTAAGTATTACACACCATTGTAGATATTTCACGACTACGCTTCAAAAAATAATGAAAATATCTATAGTGCAATTGATTAATACCATTAGATTTTCATTCATGTTAATATTCCTTTGATTCATATAGAAAATTTATCCATGTGATGAGAAATAAACTTAAAGTTATTAAAAGAAAGTTCTATGGCATCAACATGATTTGTACGATTCTTTCATCAAATTTTGCAGAATTTGTTTTTCACAATTGACGTCTATATAAGTTGGTTTAAATATAATACTACAGTATGATCAACAATGAATGATACTAAAACGCAAATTAATTAAAAATATTGAATGGTAAAAATTTAAAAGATCAAAAAAATAGTCAACCAAGGTCTGGACATTTCTTTTTTACAATAGGTGTTCGAAATGTCCACCAAAATTATCTTTGCATCGCTCTGCTCTTTTTGGTATGCCGCACCATCTTCCGAATATCTTCCTCCCTCCGTTAGAGAGCTTGGCTCACATCTGATTATGTGCCATAAATTGGGACTAAAATGAGAAGTCTAGAGGCGACAAGTCCGGAGAGCATGGAGGTCAGTGGTGAATTATCCTTCGTGAAATTATTCTCTCGTCAAATTTTGCATGCACAAAATCGAAGCACTCGGCCGTTACGTGGCAGCTAGTGTCATCTTGCTGGAACCAATATTGACGTTGTATTGCCAAATTCTTCACTGATTGCCAGACTGTGTTTTCAAGTACTTTTTCCAGGTAAACTTTCGAGTTCACTCATCCCTGGAAACCAGCAACAGGGAGGATTCTTGCACCCACAATCCCTACCCAGGCCATCACTTTCTCGTCATGAGCCTTCTTGCACTCATTTATTGTGTGGAGTTTTGAAGACCCCCAGTGTCGACATATTTACTTGTTTTCAGACTGATTCAGAACAAAACATTTTTCATCCGACCACATGACTTTCTGGAACCATTCTTCTTCAAATGTCACACAAAAAAGTGCAAGCTGCCAATCTTGATTTCATGTTCTCCAAATTGCCTCGTAGCTTAAGCCAATGACTCTAGCTGCCTTCCTCATATGGCATTTGGATTCTCTTGGAAATTTTTTTTAGCAGATTTAATGTTGTTACGCAGTGACTCACTCGATCTTCCGGCAGGAACCTGTGGTCGAAGAGCTGATTCTTCTTTAAAATAGGCCAAAATTGATGAGAATGCAAGAATATTCAGATCTTCACGTAGATTCTTTGGGTAAAATTCCTTTCTGAAGGCTCTTTGGAGACGATGAATGCTGTTTGCTTTCCATTGAAAGGAGAATTCTTCCTGAAGCGGAGATTTGGGGCTGCGTATTTGATCCATTTTTTCAACTCAGTAGTCCAGACGGTACAATGAGAAATTTTTAAATGGATGCTTTTTTATACAAATGTCAAACATTCGTGTTAGTATAGACACGTTAATTTTATAAAAAATCATTGAGTTATATCTTTAATGAATTTTTGTTTTAGCATCATTTATTGTTTGATAATTCTACCCATCCGTCATATTAAGGCAAATACGAGTACCCACCCAATACCTGTAATTAGTATGCCCACTAGTGAAATATGCAGCGGTGTACAAAATTGTAATCGGGCACCAGAGAGGTATTGTTAACCATATGTCCATTCCACATTTTGTGCATTCTAAGTTAGAATTTTTCAAAACAAATTATAAACAAAAAGTTGAAGAGGTGGTATATTTGAATTGCTTTCGAAATTTTACTAAAAATTCATAAATTTATTTAATGACAACAAAGAAAATTCATTTTCGCTTACGGATAAAATATTTCGGGTACTGGGTGGCTACCGATAAATAATTTATTTTTTGACCGGTGGATATTTATATTAAAAACACTATCCGCATTGTTATCATTACTAAATTCAAACCCAGTTATATACTGCAGAATATATGCAACTATTAGTTCATTTAAAAAAACTACACAATAAACAATAGAGGTCATCATCTGAACCTAATAGAGTTTTAATGTGTTGTTTTGGGAAATATATCTTATACTTAAGATAAATATTTATCTTAAGGATAGAACTATAAATTTTTAATATTATTTTTGAATTCAATTTTGGTATATTGACAAAGCCTCATCTAAGTTTTAGCTTAGTACTAGACCACGGATGCCATCAATTTGCTAAAATAATTATTTTTAATACATATTTTTCGCTAATGTTTACTGATCTGAATTTCTGTGACACTTATTAACTTAACACACTTAGTCATTAGCTGATGCTTAAGCCCTTTCCATACATAGTTTTTTTATTAGAGCAAGGTCTACCTTAAACCGCGGATATCATCAATTTTTGAAGGTTAACATGAAATTTGTTGATTAGGGACAAAGCATTCTTTAATTAAGCACTCTTTGCTTAGTCATCTTAAGCAGTACAACAATAATTAAAAGTTTCTGAACACTATTCATAATTGAATAATTTTGTGATTTTTCAAGATATACTTCTGATTTTTCACAGAATGGTTAATTAGTTTCTACGGCGCAACGGCTTTTGAATTTCAGCACAGCGCCTGGGCATGACTTAGCGGACAGGCTTGCCGTTTTATATTTTGTGCAAAACGTAATTCAACATTTAGGAGGCAAAGCTTCCTATTCTTAAATGCCTAAATATTTTTGAAATTGCATGAATTTTAGGCAAGCTTAGCAATATGAAGATTTTATCACTCTTAAATCAACCTCAGAAATTAAGGATATCACAACCTTACAATTTTTACACTATTTACATAATACAAACTATAATTATAGCTGTCTTATTTGCATGAACATATTAATATTTCAATAAACAAAAGGTCAATCTTACCATTTCTATAATCTAAAAAATGAAATGCATTTCTCTTTCAGTTATCTCAAAAATCGAGAAAGAACTTGTGCCAAGAGAAATAATGATAATATTAGACACTGCTTCCAACTTTCTACTTGAAACCTTAAAATCATAGAAGAATCTAGTCATTAAAATGGTGAAGTTCTTCACCTAGTAAACATTGCTCAAATAGTCTGTTATCATAGTATTGACAAAGACATAGAGCATTTCTTGGGTTTGTAATAGTGAGGCAAAGTACACATTCAATGGCCTAGTGTATTTTGGCAATCAACCACTAAATAAGAACGTTGAAGGTGTCTGTAATAGCCATGCTGAAGTTTTTGCTATACGACTTTGAATGCTACACCCTGATATTAAGAAATATTACTACAAACAATTGGGTTGGATTACAATAATGAGATGGCCTTATTCTAATCTAAGTTTTTTGGAACGACGACATCAAACATAAGAAATCGGGGTGACAGTCATTTATAAAGTTCTGAGAAAGAGTGCTTAGAATTATTTCAGAAAAAAGGAATACACCAGTTTTGTTGGTGGACTTCTTCAATCCATTATAGGTAGCTTCAACAGAGCAATGAATCTTCACTTTGAAAAGTGGCATGTTGTCTACATGAGTAACCATCTAACAGAAATTTTTTGAAGTAGTATATTTTTGTAACATTTTTAAGTTTAAGTGATATTATATATTGATGAATTTTGACAAGTGTTTCCAAAAACTGATTAATCACAAAATTGATTCACCAAAAACTGACTGTTTTAAATACAAAATAGTAGTTAAAATAATTTTTAGCATTTTGTGTCCGTTACATTACTAAACTCTGTCATTATAAATTTACTAATGCATATTCACTCAAATTTTCAAAAATTTTATGATTATTTTTCATGAAAATGAAAATATTAGAATGGAACATTTAAGATTAGGTTTTGTTGCTTAAAAAATCAAACACTTTGGTCAGTTTAACCATGTTTTAAGATATGAAAATTTTTCTATATTTACTTTTTAAATTGCATTATTTATTAGCAATTAAGTACATATAGGCATATTTTTTTGCTTATCACTATCAAAATCAGTGGTGTAAAAAAATATTTTGGGCGTGTAAGTTATATTGATAAAATGTGTGTTTATTATCGCGTCTGAGTATTTTTTAATATTATACTATCACATATTAAGGTATCACAGCGGTGGCAATTGCCACCATTGTCATTCCTCTTCTGGAGCCACTGCTTAGATAGAAGAAATCTTATCATTCTATTACAGTTTTTTACTTCAAATTTATTAAAAAATTAGTAACGGCATTGTTCCTATTAATGTCATGTAAACAATGAATTTAAAATCGCAAGACTTAGTCATAAG
>CABFPE010000543.1:267445-279030 GCA_900660155.1 Hofstenia miamia | reverse complement strand
TATATATATAAATATCAAAACTGTTTCTTCAATAATGCCTTCATAATGTTGCTCATATTTAGCATCTGATAAAGGTTATTTAGTCATTGTTGTATGAATTGAGTGCAATATTAAGAGCATAACAGGATAAAAGTCAATTAAGATTTAAGCTAATTTAGTAATTCTTTAAGTTATAACTGAGAAACAATACGTAAAATTGTTAATAAACTTACGCTTTCAAGACGCGACAGGGATTTTAGCCAATGCTATCCTACAAAAACATGTATGCAAAACATTTTATCACCGAGTGCTACGTCTTTTTCTAAGCACATCAAATATATCAATTAACAAGCAAAAAAATTAGAAGATCTTAAGCTTTAAATTGTCTAAATTTTATGACATTTATGCTAGTTTTATTTCATCATAAAATGTAAACTCTGGAAAAAACAGGATGTTAGAGGCTAGAAAATTTCATTAAAATATGAAAAATACAGTTCAGATTTTAAAAAATTATTACTAAATACCTAACCGAATTACTCTGATCTAAAACTATCAGTTTTATTAAAAAGGTGGGATTCATGAAATTACATCTATTTGGAAAAAGTTTATAAAATTTGTGCAAATTGCAGCATGTGAATAATACAAGTATCAAGTTTAATGCAAGAACTCACACAAGTTTGTTCACAAGCAATTTATATATATATATATATATATATATATATATATATATATATATTTATATGTATATATATATATATTTATATTTATATGTATAATTATTTATTTATATATGGAAATTACCATATATTTGTGTATTTGTGAAACATCATGTAAATATATCGAACATGGTATCAAAAAATATTATAGCCTAATGGATAAAATATTAATAGCCTTTGCAAGCAAAAAGATGAAATATTTCATGAAGAACAAAGATGATACTCCAATTTGTCTTAAGTCGGCTGTAGTCTACAACAACTTCTGTGATGAATGCAATATTTCATACACTGGACAAATTTCAAGATATTTTTGAGTTACGCAAAATTTATGACCCACGACCCGACCCGGCCCGACTTGGCTGATGTTTGACCCGACCCGTCGAAATAAAAAAAAGTGACATGTGACCCGACTTGGAATAGGATTCGAACCGACCCATTTTTTGTTTAATAATATGGAAATGTAAAACATTTATTAAAAAATTTAACATAAGACCTGGTGTAACAACATATTGGTAATTGGATATTTTTTTCATTTAGCTAAGCTATGATTTGTCTTACCAATAAGTTTTTGTAAGATTTTAGAAAATGGATGAGTTATTACTATAGGCCTAAAGTTTGAAACAATTTACTGATTACCATTCTTATGATTTGCCGAGATATATGATGTTATCAACTTGGAGTTTTTTGTTTTGTCTCAATTGATTCCATTTTTGAGACACACAGTGCTACATCAACTCTTTCAGCAAAATGGTTGTGTCAAGTTTGTTGGACGACCTCGACTGTCTACTATTTTACTATAAAATACAATATTAAAATTTTGTAAAACTTTCCATGCAAAGCCTTAACTTTGAGAGAACAAAACTTTCTATTCCTTCTTCAATTCTTAAAATATGAAGTAGAACCAAGTGCAATTGATTACCCTAAATTGCTTAAAATTGCAAAAAGCCCGAAATCGTAGGCTTGCAAATTTCTGCAGCTAAAATAATTTCAAACCAATTCGTACTATAAATATACTGAAATCTGTTATGCTAATTTACTTTTAAACATTTCGAGTAGAAGAATCTATAGAAGAGTTATTTTTGGAAGCAAAGCAATTAGTAAATAGCATAAAGTGCGTAGAACCTAAAGATTTTTAGAATTTCATTGAGTGGATATTTTTAGTAATTCTTGCAAAATAGAAAAGCAATGGAAATTTAGGTAGTAGTTATTAGTTACAAATCTTACGAGCTTGAACAATTATTACATGAATTTAATGCTAGCTTAAAGAAAATACATAATAATATTATTACTAAGTCCACATAAATGCTATGATTACTGGATTTGCAGTATTTTTTTGGAAATGGACAAGTATTTTGCAAGGCAATAAGGGAAACAGGGTTTGTGCAGTGTGAATTGCAGTATTACCTGGAAAAGCTCAGACACAATAAACGGTTATAATTCAGGGTGGCCGCATAAGTTTCCGTTTCTATTTTTCTATTAATTTATATTGATATAAATTACATTTATAATTTATATTCTGTCTTTCATTTCCAACAAGGTAAATGAAATTTTTTTTATTATTTATATAATTAGTGTACATAAATCAAATTTAAGTTTAAATCTTAGATGAGAACACGGTTGTCTTCTGTTCTGAGTTATTGCTAATAAACAGTTCATTTTGTCTCAATTGATAGTTGTTGAATGCTATGATAATAAAAATTGACTAATTTCTTCTGAACCACCCTGTACAGCAGAGCTGGAACCGGTTCGACCTGACCGGCCAGGTGGCAAGCCGGTAGACCAGTACTGGTCGGGTGGAGTCAGGATTTTTGTTATGCCTGTTGACAATATTAAATTGGCCTACTAGAAAGCACAGAGATTATTTCAGTGCAGAATTCGTAAGATAATTTGTTGTGATTGAATATGTATTGTAAACCACGTTTCTATTTGCATAAAATGCCTCTTGCTTTTACTGTGCTTTGTGTAATGACAACGACTCTTTAAGAAAATGTAGTTAAAAAAACCATAAAGACGTTTTAGGTTAGACCACTTTCCTTAGACGCTAATGAACAAGCTATCTATTTTACGTGCTGAGAAGCAAACTAAGTCAAAATATGCACATAACACCAAAAATTTTTGACATCCTTTTTAAAAGTCTTTTCCATTTTAAGCAATTTATTAAAATGCAGAGACAGAATTCCCTCACTGACCCAGCCTACTCACCGGCCAATAGTGGTCGGTAAAGACATGATTTTCAATTTTAAGGCATTTTGTCAATCAGAAATTTTGATATTTTCGAAACCTCTTCGTTTTAGTTTTTGTCCAAGTTTTAGTTGAACAACATTCTTTAATATTTTGATATTTTTAGTAATAAAAGTATTAATACTCCAATTATATCAAAATTAATTTTTATGTATTGGATTGGTGACATATTAGAATTAATTTTTGCAACTTTACTACATGATGTGCAAAGGCCTAAGCGACAAAATTTAGTCCGTACCTGCCAAATACCTACCGGAATTTAAAATATATAAACCATGCCCTGCATTGCCAATACACTAGTCCTACCTATCACTAGGGCTTTCTTGATTTTACCAAAATGTATGGTATAAACAATGCATATCACATTATTCGACATTGAATTTGTTGTGGTATGGATAACGTACATCCTCTTAAGTTCTTGAAATCTAAATCATTCCAGTCTAAGAAATTGGTTCTGAACATCACTTCTCTTCTGTCGGATAGCTTTTTCTTGAAAGAAGACACTTGCGGTTTTGAAAGAAGCAAGAGTTGAAAACTTTATTTAGAATCATAATCTGTATGGACAATTTGCATACTTTACAAATTTTGAAAACAGTCCAATCTGAAAATGTAGCTTTCTTGATCTTTACCCTGCTGTGTTCTTCCTTAACTTTGAGAAAATGCCCCTTTCGAGTTGCAAATATCAAATTCTGTGTGCCTAACAATACCAGTCAAAATTCTGTAGAAATAGACAGGTTGACCGGCTGGTTACACCGGCTGAGGAAAAGCTTGGCCGGTTCAGTCAGGTCAGCAAAAATCCTTACGAATTTTAACTCTGCTGTACAGTATATTCACAAAGCAACTTAAAATAATTCATTTGAAAACTTGAATTTCTTTCTAGAAAAACTAAATAAAAATTTTCACAATAATTAATGAATATAATATAAAAAAAAGTAATTTAATAATATTGACAAGTGATGAATAGTTGATATTAGCTACAGGTACTCCTGAGGTCATAATATTAAAAAAATAGATATTTTTAGATCAGGAAAACCACTATCAAACTAAATTGGTGTTTTCTTAAGTTTTGCAGTTAAGTTATTATATATTGTTAATCATTTTTCCACAAGGGTTACTTTTACGAAACAAACCGATTTGTCCGCATTTTGAACAATTTTATCCAAGCTTGTTAAGAAATATTGAAAGGTTTTTACATGGACGCATCGATGGGGTAGAGCCCGATCATTCAATGCTGAAGATATGTGCTAAAATATGTGATTGTGCCTGAATTACATGCAATAAAAATATTTTTTTATTGAAAAAAGCGAATTTTATAAAAATATTTGAATTATTTCTATATCTAATGTTCAGAAAATGAGGTGGTATAATGCCCATGGGAACAACAACTACACTGAAATAATTTTTTGAGGACAATCTCCGTGAGTCCCGTCCAGGAGGGCAGTGAGCAGAGTTTGTCTCCCCGAACCCATTTTAATAAGGAATTATAGCTAGACAAAATGAAAACCCCATTTTCAAACCAGGGTGAAAAAACGGTCAAATAAATTTAAGGAGCAACTTAAAAAGTCAAGCACTTATATATTTGAAATTCTTAAAGATTATAATTATTTTTGTATTTTTGATTGCAGTAGTAATAATTGCATAGTGCAAATCATAATAACATAACGACACTAATTAAAAAAATTATAGTAGCATGTTTTACAGTATATTAGTGTTTTTAGGAATATTTGCAAATACTACCCATGGATAATAAAAAATCTTCTTCTTAATTCTGGCATCTTCATTCAAAAAATTGAGTAGTAGAACCGAAAATGCTGCGAAATTGCCACGCTTTTACAATAAACTTAAACCTGACATTTTTCTTCAAAAACGCAGAACTCAATATTTAATGAACTCTTATATCTTTGTTCATAATTTGTAAAAGACTAATTTTTTCTTTAAAAAATATCTTGTTATTATTTCTTTCCTTCACACAGCTTCACACTGTTGTGGTTGTAACTCTCAGCTCTGGGAATTCAGCAGTTCCCAAAGGAGTCTGAGAGCTTTGCTCAGAACTCTAGATATTTCTAAAAGTGCTGCTTTCTGTACTACCGCCCCCCCCACTTCGGGTAATCGTCAGTCCTTTAATTATAACTTATGCTTCTTGCTTACTGCTCATAGGGCTCCATCTACTTCTGAGACTTGCTCAACTCTCCCCGCTTCCACAATCTCTCTATTTCCTCTGCCAACTCGCTATATTTGTCCATGTTGTCTTGATTCCTGTCCTTTGGTACTGTTATATCTATAACTGTGCCCTTTCTTTCCTCTTTTATCAGGCCACCGTGTTTCTATCACCTTGCCGGTTTTTATGTCGAAATCCCACAGTATCTTAATCTTTTTTTACACTGCTTTATTTTAAAAAGTAGGTCGGTTGAGAATGATATAAATTGTATAATGGATGGTATCAGGGAATGATGTAATGTTTTCGTAGAATTTTTAATGTTTGCTACAAAACATCTAAGCACTCATAATTCACTAAATAATAAATATATCTCATATGTGAAACTACTACTGCATAGAGAGTGGTCTATTCTTTCATTTTCATCATTAATTCGTTCTACATTATGAAAGGTGCTTCAATTCAGGTTAGCATTTGCTGGAAGGGACATTAGACCATGTCATTTACTTCAAACACACGAATAATTTTTATGACTAATTTTCACCGAGAAGTAAACTAACTCATATAATCTCAGGATTCTCAAATTTCCTAATGCGCTTGAGGAAGATTGTATGAAAATGAACAAGGCGGTTTCTGACATTAAATAAGTTAAGAATATCAAATTGGTAGGGTCGGATTAGGTCTAATTTGTTCGATCAGTTTTGACAGGCTTGCCTTTTTGTGGGATTTTTCATACAACAACGAACACAACACAACAGTAGAAGAATTTTGTGCAACACACCAGCACGACAACACAACAGTAGAAATATATTTACGAACAATTTATCAAGCAAAATTGAATAATAACGACTAATAAAAGTTAAAATCCAATATCATTCTCTCCCACCAAAGCAAGACTTCATTTCCATTACAGCCAAAAATACTAATAACGCTGTGCGAAAGGTGAGAAGCCTAAGTGTTTACCAAAACTGTACTAGTGAAAATAATTAAGTTTTTCTTAACTATGCAATAGCCACAAGCAATGAGTTATGTAAATTTACTTATATGGATAATTTATAGGTTTACATTTCAAATTAATGCCTAATATAATTAACTTGCCAAAAATACTTGCATAATAAATTAATAAGAGGTATTCTATGTTACTAATTTTTTTCTATATAAGTTATATAATATTGTATTCATATTTATACTTCAAAGTAAAAAAATTCTAAATTTCTGAGTATAATATACATAACATGCATTTTCTATTGTGTACACAAAAAAGTTAAGACTCCTTACTAACATTCAACTCCAAGTCTGCCGTTTGAACTCTGGATTTCACGACCTTCTATATACTAAACCTTGAAACTCGATAAATATTATTCAGCCTGAAGCCGACCCATGTGCATCTTTGTCTTGATATTTGCTTTGCTGAACATGATTCTCTGTAATATGGACGGTAACGTCACCATCGCAATTATGCAATATGACATGGACAAGAAGAAAAAAAGGAAAGACTAGAAGCTCTTTATTTGTGTATTGCTGTTTGCCAGGTGCTTAGTTATAGAGAAACTTCGCATTACTTCCGTGCTATGACAATTATCGATGTAAATATTGCTAAAAATAGTGACTAGTTTCCCTTGGTTGATCACTCGACTATGTAGTAATTTTAAGTAGTGCAAATTTTAAAAGGCAGGTATTTGATTAATTCCTTGTTGAAATAGATTTTTGTTATGTAACTAAATTAAATTTCTACCAAAGACGTCTGATGTTTAATTACGACTTTATCACGTATTATATATATATATATATATATATGTAGACTTAAATAACAAGTATTTATGCATGAATTATGAGATTGAAATTAAGACAATGAAATACTAAGTAAATACTATCGAATATTTCTCTTAGTGATGGTCCTTGAATGTGATATCCTCGTTCAGCCAATGGCTTGGAATTTGTCAGTTCGGTAACAAGGATCGATTCACCGAGTGGCATCGAATATTAACCTAAGTACACTTAGATTAGCTTCGGTCTAGTTGAAAACGCATTGGTGTAATATGTTCGATATTTTTAACAACCTGTCTAAGGCCTTAAGTATTACACACCATTGTAGATATTTCACGACTACGCTTCAAAAAATAATGAAAATATCTATAGTGCAATTGATTAATACCATTAGATTTTCATTCATGTTAATATTCCTTTGATTCATATAGAAAATTTATCCATGTGATGAGAAATAAACTTAAAGTTATTAAAAGAAAGTTCTATGGCATCAACATGATTTGTACGATTCTTTCATCAAATTTTGCAGAATTTGTTTTTCACAATTGACGTCTATATAAGTTGGTTTAAATATAATACTACAGTATGATCAACAATGAATGATACTAAAACGCAAATTAATTAAAAATATTGAATGGTAAAAATTTAAAAGATCAAAAAAATAGTCAACCAAGGTCTGGACATTTCTTTTTTACAATAGGTGTTCGAAATGTCCACCAAAATTATCTTTGCATCGCTCTGCTCTTTTTGGTATGCCGCACCATCTTCCGAATATCTTCCTCCCTCCGTTAGAGAGCTTGGCTCACATCTGATTATGTGCCATAAATTGGGACTAAAATGAGAAGTCTAGAGGCGACAAGTCCGGAGAGCATGGAGGTCAGTGGTGAATTATCCTTCGTGAAATTATTCTCTCGTCAAATTTTGCATGCACAAAATCGAAGCACTCGGCCGTTACGTGGCAGCTAGTGTCATCTTGCTGGAACCAATATTGACGTTGTATTGCCAAATTCTTCACTGATTGCCAGACTGTGTTTTCAAGTACTTTTTCCAGGTAAACTTTCGAGTTCACTCATCCCTGGAAACCAGCAACAGGGAGGATTCTTGCACCCACAATCCCTACCCAGGCCATCACTTTCTCGTCATGAGCCTTCTTGCACTCATTTATTGTGTGGAGTTTTGAAGACCCCCAGTGTCGACATATTTACTTGTTTTCAGACTGATTCAGAACAAAACATTTTTCATCCGACCACATGACTTTCTGGAACCATTCTTCTTCAAATGTCACACAAAAAAGTGCAAGCTGCCAATCTTGATTTCATGTTCTCCAAATTGCCTCGTAGCTTAAGCCAATGACTCTAGCTGCCTTCCTCATATGGCATTTGGATTCTCTTGGAAATTTTTTTTAGCAGATTTAATGTTGTTACGCAGTGACTCACTCGATCTTCCGGCAGGAACCTGTGGTCGAAGAGCTGATTCTTCTTTAAAATAGGCCAAAATTGATGAGAATGCAAGAATATTCAGATCTTCACGTAGATTCTTTGGGTAAAATTCCTTTCTGAAGGCTCTTTGGAGACGATGAATGCTGTTTGCTTTCCATTGAAAGGAGAATTCTTCCTGAAGCGGAGATTTGGGGCTGCGTATTTGATCCATTTTTTCAACTCAGTAGTCCAGACGGTACAATGAGAAATTTTTAAATGGATGCTTTTTTATACAAATGTCAAACATTCGTGTTAGTATAGACACGTTAATTTTATAAAAAATCATTGAGTTATATCTTTAATGAATTTTTGTTTTAGCATCATTTATTGTTTGATAATTCTACCCATCCGTCATATTAAGGCAAATAGGAGTACCCACCCAATACCTGTAATTAGTATGCTTACTAGTGAAATGTGCAGCGGTGTACAAAATTGTAATCGGGGACGAGAGAGGTATTGTTAACCATATGTCCATTCCAAATTTTGTGCATTCTAAGTTAGAATTTTTCAAAACAGATTATAAACAAAAAGTTGAAGAGGTGGTATATTTGAATTGCTTTCGAAATTTTATTGAAAATTCATAAATTTATTTAATGGCAACAAAGAAACTTCATTTTCGATTATGGATAAAATATTTCGGGTACTGGGTGGCTACCGATAAATAATTTATTTTTTGACCGGTGGATATTATATTAAAAAACACTATCCGCATTGTTATCATTACTAAATTCAAACCCAGTTACATACTGCAGAATATATGCAACTATTAGTTCATTTAAAAAAACTACACAATAAACAATAGAGGTCATCATCTGAACTTAATAGAGTTTTAATATGTTGTTTTGGGAAATATATCTTATGCTTAAGATAAATATTTATCTTAAGGATAGAACTATAAATTTTTAAAATTATTTTTGAATTAATTTTGGTATATTGACAAAGCCTCATCTAAGTTTTAGCTTAGTACTAGACCGCGGATGCCATCGATTTGCTAAAATAATTATTTTAAATACATATTTTTCGCTAATGTTTACTGATCTGAATTTCTGTGAAATTTATTAACTCAACACACTTAGTCACTAGCTGATGTTTAAACCCTTTCCATACATAGTTTTTTTATTAAAGCAGGGTCTACCTTAAACCGCGGATATCATCAATTTTTGAAGGGTAACATGAAATTTGTTGATTAGGGACAAAGCATTCTTTAATTAAGCACTCTTTGCTTAGTCATCTTAAGCAGTACAACAATAATTAAAAGTTTCTGAACACTATTCATAATTGAATAATTTTGTGATTTTTTAAGATATACTTCTGGTTTTTCACAGAATGGGTAATTAGTTCCTACGGCGCAACGGCTTTTGGATTTCAGCACAGTGCCTGGACTTGACTTGCCGTTTTGTATTTTGTGCAAAACGCATCTCAACATTGAGAAGGCGAAGCTTCCTATGCTTAAATGCCTAAATATTTTTGAAATTGCATGAATTTTAGGCAAGCTTAGCAATATGAAGATTTTATCACTCTTAAATCAACCTCAGTAATTAAGGATATCACAACCTTACAATTTTTACACTATTTACAAAACACAAACTATAATTATAGCTGTCTTATTTGCATGAACATATTAATATTTCAATAAACAAAAGGTCAATCTTACCATTTTTATAATCTAAAAAATGAAATGCATTTCTCTCTCAGTTATCTCAAAAATCGAGAAAGAACTTGTGCCAAGAGAAATAATGATAATATTAAACACTGCTTCCAACTTTCTACTTGAAACCTTAAAATCATAGAAGAATCTAGTCATTAAAATGGTGAAGTTCTTCACCTAGTAAACATTGCTCAAATAGTCTATGTTATCATAGTATTCACAAAGACGTAGAGCATTTCTTGGGTTTGTAATACTGAGGCAAAGTACACATTCAATGGCCTAGTGTATTTTGGAAATCAAACACTAAATAAGAACGTTGAAGCTGTCTGTAATAGCCATGCTGAAGTTCTTGCTATACAACTTTGAATGCTACACCCTGATATTGCGAAATACTACTACAGATAATTGGGTTGGATTACAATAATGAGATGGCCCTATTCTAATTTAAGTTTTTTGGAAAGACGACATCAAACATAAGAACTCGGGGTGACAGTCAAATATAAAGTTCTGAGAAAGAGTGCTTAGAATTATTTCAGAAAAAAGGAATTCACCAGTTTTGTTGGTGGACTTCTTCAATCCATTATAGGTAGCTTCAACAGAGCAATGAATCTTCACTTTGAAAAGTGGCATGTTGTCTACATGAGTAACCATCTAACAGAAATTTTTTGAAGTAGTATATTTTTGTAACATTTTTAAGTTTAAGTGATATTATATATTGATGAATTTTGACAAGTGTTTCCAAAAACTGATTAATCACAAAATTGATTCACCAAAAACTGACTGTTTTAAATACAAAATAGTAGTTAAAATAATTTTTAGCATTTTGTGTCCGTTACATTACTAAACTCTGTCATTATAAATTTACTAATGCATATTCACTCAAATTTTCAAAAATTTTATGATTATTTTTCATGAAAATGAAAATATTAGAATGGAACATTTAAGATTAGGTTTTGTTGCTTAAAAAATCAAACACTTTGGTCAGTTTAACCATGTTTTAAGATATGAAAATTTTTCTATATTTACTTTTTAATTTGCATTATTTATTAGCAATTAAGTACATATAGGCATATTTTTTTGCTTATCACTATCAAAATCAGTGGTGTAAAAAAATATTTTGGGCGTGTAAGTTATATTGATAAAATGTGTGTTTATTATCGCGTCTGAGTCTTGTTTACCATATTACATTCAAATATTAAGGTATCACAGCCAATATGCTTATTGGGGTGGCAATTGCCACCATTGTCATTCCTCTTCTGGAGCCACTGCTTAGATAGAAGAAATCTTATCATTCTATTACAGTTTTTTACTTCAAATTTATTAAAAAATTAGTAACGGCATTGTTCCTATTAATGTCATGTAAACAATGAATTTAAAATCGCAAGACTTAGTCATAAGAATGCGAACTTACAAAACTCATAGGGAAAAATTAACTTATATAAAATACTTTTTATGAATTTGCAAAGAATTTTTTGCACATTTATTATTTAAGCATAAAGTCTAAATTTGACAACGAAAAATTTTAAAAAAGATTAAAATTTGCATTTTTCCTTTGTTTTTGCGATTACAATTTTATATATATATATATATATATATATATA
>CABFPE010000543.1:238471-255552 GCA_900660155.1 Hofstenia miamia | reverse complement strand
AGTGAGAAATTAGGCGAGGTTGGAAGAATCCTTTTAAGACGAAAGTGATATGACCAATTCCTTTACGAGATAAGTGGATTCCATCACGGGCAAAGAGGTTGGAGTTGATACTTCGGGGTTGAATTCAGAAAGCTTTTGAAGACTGGAATAAAATTGAATTTATTAGTAGAGGGACGTGATAAGGCTTCATTAAATCTAGTGATGACATGATTCTTCTGTAGAGCAGAATGTTTACAGACTGGAGTAATTTCTAGGAAATAGATGAACCGCGGAGTGAATTTTCAATGGATTAAAGATACAAGATGATTGATGTTCTGTTGAAATCGTTTGATGTCGGTAGATCTGAGTGCATCAATGAGGCCTGTATTTATGAAGACGGAGTTGATGTCCGTTGTAGGATAATTCTGGTTCTTCTGACAGAGTTGATGAGAGTTGTGACCAGGATATGATTGAATTGTTGTTGTTTGATTTGAAAAAAGATTGTGAGAACGGGCATGCTTTAAGATACCGCTTCCAATAATGAGAGGTTGAGGCGAGTGGTTTTCTGACATCGTCTGAAAGATTCATATCGATGAGGAGAAGATGAAGGCAATCTGGAGTTTTTTACATTAGGAGGAGTGTATGATGTAATGATATAATGTAAAAAAATTCACATATAATAAATATGATAGTATTCGAAATGTTGTTGAAAATGTCTAATTGTTTGATAGCGTCACTGGAGAAAATAATGATCTTGGGTATAAAGTAAATTTTGTTGAGGATGTGCGACATTAAGAACAGTTCTACCCGCACATCACTATTAGTTATTCATTTCGGTAGCTGCAATATCTTCGCAGGAATATTTAATTAAGCTTTGCCTGGGGTGGAATTGGATCCCACACACATAGACTTTTTAGTTTTTATACATTCATATGACAAGATATACAACTGGTCTGGATTTTTGGATCGAAATTTTATGGTCCTAAGCCCAATTTCTACCCCCAATATATTTCAAGAGAATTATAATGAATTAATGATGGTTATTGATTGAGAACCATTTGAAAAACTAACACTACGTTTCAAGGCTTCAGTAAAATGAAACAAATACGTTCAATTCAATAGGATTATCAAATCATTGAGTCTAGCCTTTTGCATATTATTTACAAACAAAATAAAATTGCTAATAGAAGCGTTACCCACTGTTTCCGTTTTTTTGTGAAGGTAAATCCATCCAAGTTCCTGTGCAACCTCAAGTGACAATAAAAATTGTTGCACGAGATAGATACATGTAAGTGCGAACAAGGAAATCATTTGTTCAAAAAATCATTTACTTTTTACGAAGAAAAATGTACACTATAGCTTTCGTAGCAATTGCGCAATAGAAAAAAACGTGAGAACAGACAAGAGCAATCGCTAAAGAACAAATATGTTCTGCATCCCTCGCTTGTTGATGATCAGTGATCAAGTCTAATGAAGAATATTGAAACGGCTTAATTAACCAAATAGCGTGGAGATATAAATTGGGCTTAAATGAATAAAAGTACAAGGTTAAAAGTGGGTGTGGTAATGCAATTACAAAAGTAATAAAGTATACATAGATCTCTCTTAAAGAAGTTATTCCGCTACAATCATCTTCTAAGGGGAGATGGTGCAAGATTACAAATTTCTTTTCTATTTTATAATTAATTACATTTATTGTTGTTGCTCCAAAGCATATAAAGAAAATGAGAAGTCTGACAACTTGATAAAAAAGTATTGTATGTTGTTGGAAAGAAAGTGCTTCCGATTCATTGATGTGTTGAAATTCTGTGAAGTTGCTCATTGGTTGAAAGCAATCGAAAGTAATCCGAAACACAACCATTGTTATTGCCAACAATGTTGAGCAAACTATAATCCAAGGCACGTAATCGTTGAAGCCTTTAAACGCCTTCAATATTTGAGATCCTCTTCTACTATTGGTTGCAAGCACTAACCGAAAGTAACTTAAAAATGGCATCAATGTAAAAAACACTATATCGATTGTAGTGTCAGGAATTATAGAAAGAGTGCAAAATACGCCAATAATAGTGCCATTATTTGGAGGATAATCTTTAGAAGAGTTTTGATACAAAAATATGCCTTGAAATTGAAAGATGATGTCTACCATTGATACCAGAAGCAGAACAAAAGCTATGAACATATCTATGAGTAGTGAGTAATATGAGAGAATGTTAAATCTCTTCGAAATCCAACTCATTCCCTTTTCAACGAAGCCTTTTCTTGAACTGCTGATCACTGTTGCAATAATATAGAAGTTAGCTACAATAATGAATAAAGCCAAAATAATATAAACAAAAGAAATGATTTCTTCTAGGTATGTATTAAAAAATTTACATGCAGAGTACATTGCTCACAGTATTGCGAATCCAATGACTTAAGTAAATAATTGTTGTTAGTTTAATTCAATTACAACTATGTCCCTTCCTCTTATATACAACACAAAATAATATTTTTAAAGTCCAATAGGTGTAAAAGCGCATGCCATATTTTCTGCAATCAAAGTTCAAGATAGTAATAATTTTATAATGAAGCATAGAACTAAATATCGACCCACTTTAATCATAAGGTTGAGGTTGCTTAGTGATTCAACTGTAGCTAAGCCTTGAACTGCGTATGACCTTTATACAGGAAAAACAGTTTTCCAGATTTCTGGCAATTTTCTCCAAGCCTATTCCTATATTTACATCGTATAAAACTAAAGATATGTTCCAAAATAAAGATCCAATTCCAAAGAATTTAGTTTCCTCTGTCGTCTACAATTATAAATGTGATGATTGTGAAAAATCATACGTCGGGGAAACAAAGCGACATTTGGTAACAAGAATGAAGGAGTATATTAAAGGAAACCTAAGATCAGAAATATTTATGCATGAATACCAAGCTAAAGAAAAAAATTTTTACATACAACTAAGAACACAACATCCTAAAATAGGCGAAGCTTTAATCATCAAGCAAACAAAGAAACATTAATTACTAAATAAGCAACAAATCATGATAACATTAAATTTATTCTAATGTGCATGCAGTAATTTTGTATTATAATAGTGTAGTCAATTGTAAATATATATTTACCCGCATATTTGTTACTGATGATGATTTTCAGAATCGAAACCGGTCTATATTTTTCATAGCGTTTAAAAATGAATATCGCAAAGCTCAGTATAATTACTTCTAATATATATATATATATATATATATATATATACACAATATACTTGCATAAATTAAATATACAATAAAATATACAACAAATAAAATTTACCGGCTGACCGGCATTAGCTATTGCCTCGGCAAGTTCCAACTCTGCATCATAGCCAACCAGCCAAATGAAGTTGCCTGTTAGGATGACAATATCAAAAACATCCTGGTCATACGTGGTAAATACCATTGATTTTAAGTTTTGTAAAGCGTTTGTTAACTTTGTTATAATTTAGACTCTTAAATATATTAGCTGTTTTAAATCTAACCTAAGGGTTTTTTAGCCGCACGGGTGGTTACATGTACAAATGAATCTCTTACTGCCATGGGGGTCAGAAATCAAACTCAGTCAAAAACATTGACCATGCTAAAAACATACGTTTTTTGAATCCGAAAAGCATGAATACTTCCAGTCTGAGCTCATGAGAATAGTAAAATTTTGGAAAACTCTAAATGGTGTATATTTCGCCTGATGATTTCGACAACCAGGCGAAACGACTGAACATGAGTAATTAACTTATGAGTTGTTTATGAGTTAAAAAGGAAAACATCAATGTTTTTATTCAATCTTAGTCTTTTTGAAAAGGCATGGAACAATAAGTCTCCAAATATATTTTGTGATATTATTCGCGAAATGGGCTAATAATATTTAAAGGAATGTTCACCATATGCCTGCTTTGAATTTTTCAAAATTTTCGAAAATGATAGAATTCTGGGATCAGATTCGTATTCCTCATGCCTTTCCTATTCAAAAATGCATGGTTTTAGTATGATCAATTTTTATTTGACTAAGTTTTGTTCATTAGGGTGTAATATCAACATATAAATATTAGCGTATCAAAAGGAACATTTGAGGTTTTGCTTAGTCAAATGAGAGTAGTTTAAAAACCAGAATGCATTTTGGAATTATGTAAGTCACTTTAACCGTTCTCTTTTTGCACAAAATTTGTGAATTTTTGTAAGCATATTTGTAATACTAATAAACAAACAATTATGTTTGCACATAATTTGTTGCTATTCTATTACTTTCATTGTATGCTATACATTATAGAAATAATTTCGAACATTGTGAACGCGAAAGCATTAGATGCTGCCAATCTTCTCAGCAGATATCTTGTTATCAAAATTCAAGAAACTATAATCTTATCACTGTTTGATATTAATGCGAGGTAAACAATACTTGTGCATATTTTCAAGCAAGGCAATAACTTCACGCTGATTTCCAATTTAATTTTTATTGCTTCTGAAAGTAGGCTAATTTCTCGCGATTGTATAGTTGCAGGAATGAACCCATCAACGTAAAGGTTAACCCTAAGTGGCCTTTATAAATTCTGATTTTTTTAAAAGTTTTAAATTTTCACCATTGCAACTGTTCAGATAATCAGGAGGTCGAAGGTAAATGGGATTAACGACTAATCTTATTTTTTATATAGATAAGCTAACAAAGCCCTTAAAAAATATTTAAATTTTCTTAAGACAAAAGGTTCACGTAATTTAACGTTTAGAACGTATGGGAGCAGCAACAAAATTTTATTTCTTTGTATGTGAATAGACCTCCCACCCTCGTTGAGGCCTGCTATGCGCAATGTCGGAAGTTGTGGGGCTGAGGGCGCCTGCAACCCTAAATTTCGCACAGCAGCACAAATCAATGCAACAGATTCGTGCTGTGCAATGCCTGAATGTGTGGACAAAGAATATCAAACTTATTCTATTGAAGAAGAAGAATCAAAGGCATGCACTATTTTTTTCACTGTTTTTCTTGAACTATCAATTTTAGTGATATTAAAAACATATTTCTCTTCCAAGTCGTGGCCAATGACAGTTTTAGTTAAGCTCAACACATTGTTGGATAGACCATATTTTCTTGCTAGTACAACGCGGTTAAGAACGTACAGAGAAGCAAATCTGACATTTTATCGAGAGGGCTAAGCAATGATGAAAAGAAATTGAAAGCAAATTATTGGCAAGTGATTGCAATTAAATTAGTCAGGTTCTCTGAGAAGAAATTTGAAAATTCACAAACTAAAACTTTGTGATAAAGGAATAGAGGTCAACTGTAGTTGACAATCCGAGGGGATCACCATTATATTACCTAGTATCTTCTTGTGTAATGCATTTTCAATAAAAAAGAAAATAACAGGAGAGTTAAGGCTTGTGACCATTTGCTTCTTGATCTAAAGTCTACTAATTCTGACATTATGATTGTCTGAGAAGTTTGATGACAGATATATTGCCATATGTGGATATGTCTTTAGACATGATAGACGCATTTGAAGTTACCAATATTTTCAGCAGGAGATTTGAGAAGCTGGTTAGCATGGACTTTATTTCCTCTACTATCGATAGGTGGTTAGCAGCTATGCAATTTTGTTATAGAACACATTGGAATACGATTGACGTTCTTTTATTTACTGAACTAAATACGATACTGAATCTTCTAAATAAGGATAATGCATATGCAGGGCTTACCATTTTGCTGTTAACAGCAGGTGTTATAAACGGCTTTGATATTTTCTTAATTATTCCATAGATAGGATGGATAAAAAATTAATAGCTAAACTCTGACATTGCATTGTTTTTAAGCAGGGTTAAAAAAACCAATGTACTCTGAAAGAGACTACTAATGACAACTACAAAACAGTAAATTCAGGACAAATTTTAAAATAGGTATAACATTTATTAAACACAACGCAAAAACAAAATAACTATGAAACATACAGCATAAACATATGAATAATACCTAATATTTATTGGAATTAATGGCAACAAGTTCTCTGCCTGAATCACCACATAAGTTATCGAAATCCAGTACTGTGTTAATTTTATAAAAATTGCACCCATATTTACTAAAAGTAAACAATGAAAAACAAAAAACTTTATTTTTGAAAAGTTTTGATATAATGTTTACTTATTCTAATTAAAATGTATGCTATTCTAACAGTACAGTATGAACATTTAAATAAAGGTAACAAATATATTAGAAAACGCTTACTGCATAGAAAAATAATGTAGTAATTAGAACTTAAACTATGAACTTAAAAATACTAAATACACATAGTAAATTATTCTTTATGCAAAAAGTCAAACAGGAATTATATTGCATAACGGCGGGAATGAAAATATGAACATTCTTGTTGAATTTTAAAAATTTGGGTCAAGGCAAGGCACGGCTAAGTAAAGCAAAATGTTAGGCACTGCATGGACAAAATCAAGGGACGGTTGCAGCTCTGTATGTGACCATACTGCACTTTAATTTTAGTAAGACCTTTTTTTATTAAAAGACTTTACTTTATAAAAGAAAGTTACAACAAATAAAATTTATGTACAAAATAAATAAGAGTTCTTTTCTTTGCAACAAGAGCAATTGCATTTGAGATGAACAGAGCAACGACAAGCAATGCTGTAATATTTCAAGAAATAATTCCAAAAAATGATTTAAATGCTTTCAAAATCTTTGTTGGTTAATCGAATTGATCAATCTCAGTGTGGTGAAGCTCATAATTTGCTACTTTAACAATTCGGTGGAAAAATTAATTACTTGTAGATTTTTTATTCATATATTTTGACGTGGAAACTGTTTTGGTTGCTCTTCTTGTTAAAGTACGAGGAATGAAAATGTCGATGAAATCTATATAATTTAAATCTACTTTATGGTTTAAAAGTTTGTTGTGGTAAACCAGATTTGAATTTTCTAAATACAAAGAAATAGGCAATATGTTCAGTTTTAATAGTCTTTCCTTATAATTTCCAAATGGTTTTTATCCATTTTGTACAGCGTCTTTGCAGTTTTCCAAGTATGTTAAGATTCAAGGAATTGCAATTCCATATTTGGGAAGCGTAGGTCAGTTTAGATTTTATCATAGTAACACTATTTATTGGCAGACAGTTTGAGACATTGTAGTTTACCTAGCATAATCTGGCTCACTAATTTTTTTACTGGAAGAGAACAGAGACTCGTCTTCAAGAATATCTACTCCAGCTGGTTTGGAAAAGGCCTTCAAAGCTCAATTCTTGACTATGATTCAATATGGACATATTAGCTCGGTGCGGACTACATGAGCTTAAAGAGCATACAGAAGTTCTTCGATAACAACTTCTTCATGGATTCCTATAATATTCAAGCTTTGTTGCTTGATGAGCATCAGAAGATTATTGATATGCTAATTTCTATTACGGAGCTTCCACTAAATACGCTGAATCAATTTAACAACTTTCAAGGTCGTCCGATCCTAAACTCTATTTTTTTCCGACAATGTTTTCCGTATTGTATTACAAAATTATAGTTTTGAGATTGAAATAGCCTGTATTTCGGTTATTTAAATATAAATATTGTTATTGCTGTTATTGCTAAAAAGAAAATGAAAGAGAAGAAGCTCATCTATCATCTGATGGTTTCAGATCTTTATATTTTTGAGTTATGAACATTTTTAGTGAATATTACACTTGTATCCTTTTACAGACATACATATTTTGTTGGCAGTCATGATATCAGCATTTTGAAGCTGAAAATTGGAATAAATTTTGTCGGTTATTAAAAAACCGGCATTTCTTGAATTTTTCAGTAGTGGAGGATTGCTGTTCAATTTGATCACTTTATTTATATTTTGTACTTTATTATTGGATGAACAAAACCTCAATTGTACTTCAAAGTCACCGATGTCACTAGACCCTAGTGTCCATAGTCGATGATTTCCAAACTCCATAATGATTTTAGGGAAAATTGGTTGAAAATGTGGAAATAACTATTTGTCCTTTTAGAATTACATGGCTAGTTATGGTTAATCACAAATTATTCATATAATGCATTCAGTTAAAATAATGACATAACATGTGTTCACATACGCTGCAACTATAACTTGTCTATATATAATATATATATATATATAATATATATATATATATGTATTTAAAGGATAAACGAAAATTATGTCAATAGTGTGATATGCATGGCTAAAAAACTTCTAATTTTTATTTATTTGTACGTCATTGTACCCATCATCAAACTTTTTTTTTCAAGTACCCACAATCTCTATTGTACTACTAGTACTAAGAATGCATTTCACATTTGTTTATGATAAGGACTTTAAGAAATACTTGCATATAAGAAAATATTGATAATTCGTAGATAATTCTATTTTCTATAAAGAAGAAAGAATAAATAATAAAATTTACCGATATGCGAAGATTTAATTTTTAATATAGGAAGTTATTTCCCTAATTTTATTTAATATCATATCATTACACATATACAAGTATTAAAAAATTTCAAATCCTAAAACAATTCGTTATGTTATGCTTAATATGTAACATAATAGGGGAAACAACTTCTGAATTCAAAACGACATCAGGCTTAATGAAATATATACCTTTATGGCCATTGTAGAAATAAACCCATTATTCTCACATTTATAATCCATTACCTATAAGAATTTCCATTAAATGAGTGTACACATCTAGAATATAGGCTTATGCAAATCAGAAACGACGCTTAGTTTTGTCTGAGGAGCATGTATACAAGTGACTTAGTTGCAATGGCGCAATAAAAAAATACATGTGTACATACGAGAGCTGTTGCCATACCACATATATTATCCGCATCATGACTTTGTAGGTTATTGGTAATCAAGGATATAGAGGTAAATTGAAATGGTTTAATTATCCAAAGTGATTGAATGTATAAATTAGAGTTAAATGCAAAGGCGTATAAAGTCAAAAGTGGATGCGGCAAGGCAATTATGATAGTTATAAAATAGACATAGATCTCCCGCTTAGAAGCTATTTCCATCTGATCTTCAACAAAGGGCAAACTCCGAGCTCTTACGTATTTCATAGTTCCATAGAAGTTTATTAGATTTAGGGTTGAACACCAAAGTGCTCCAAAGAAGATAACAAGTGTAATAACTTCATAAAACAAAATTGTGCCATTTTGATAAAATCTTGCCTCTCTGAGTGTTAAGTTTTGAAATTTACTGATGCTTGCCTCTTTCAAGAAACAATCAAATCTTACACGAAAAGTAATGAAAAATATTGTCAAGACCGTTGAGGCAAAGATTATCCAAGGCATGTAGAAATTGAAACTTCGAAATAATTGTAGAATATTAGACCCTCTTCGTCGATCTGTCACAAGAACTAACCGAAAATAGCTTAAGAATGGCATGATCATGAAAAACAAGATGTCTATTGTTGTATCAGAAATTACACAAATTGTGCAATATACAGCACGAATGCGGTGATGCTTTGGAGGGTAATTAGTACCATCATTCACATCATATAGTATTATGCCAGAAAACTTTAACCAATAGTACATGATAGAAGATGCCAGTAGGATGACGGCTATGAATATATCGATGAACATTGAAAAATACGAGAGAATATTGAATTTGTTATACATCCAATTAATACTTCTTTCATTCAAAATATTCTTCGAGTTTTTTGATATTTTGACAATAATATAAGTGTTTGACATAATAATGAACAACGTTAGGACGATGTAGACTACAGACATGAGTTCCTGAAGAGTACCGCTGAAAAACGTGCATGAATTCATCGCCCTAATTGACAGGTTGTGTCAACAAACAGTGATATTCAATATAGTGAAATCATGATTTGTTGACTTGATAAATTCTATGCAACTTTCATTGTATTTATATAGTTAATGTTAAATTAAAGAGACATGGGCATAGGCTTGGGAGAGTTACCTTTTCATGGAATAGTTTGTAACAATAATAACACAAAGCAGGGCTTGCTAACTATCAGTTAAAAGCTGATAAATTTTAATATTATCGCAAGATACTTTATTTGCATACTTCAATTTTGAATGTTGATAAAACCTAGTCAACTTACATCAATAAATAAGCTTTTTTCACAAGTTAATCAACTCATCTACTCACTAAGTAATGTAAGAAGCACAATAAAAGCAATTCAAGACCTGGTCACACTGCTAATAGGGTTTGAATGATTGAATTGAATTCTCTTATTAACCCTAATCTGCCCATTGTGAATTTAAAGAACCAAACCTTGTTTACCAAAGTTTCAAACCATTTTCTCCAAGCCTATTAAAAAATAGAGGAATCTTCGGATTTGGACACATTGTGAATAAGTGTGTTTTGCAGTTTTGTGGAAAATTGGAAAGAAACTATATCTTTGCTGGAAATATAGGAAAATACGATTTTTTTCAATGGAAAATGTGATTTTTAAAAGCATTCAAATGATTCCCATACCTACTGTTCAGATAATAAAACGGTTTAAAGCCCATGGTAGAAACTACTAAAGCTAGGCGCCAGCCGGCAGAGCCGCAGTCGACATATTTTAGGTCAGCCAGCCACCGAAAAATTTAGATGGCTGAGCCGATTGATAAGTAAAACTATATCATAAAAAGGAAACCGCATTTAAAGTGTATATGTGGTACTGACGATTAACATTGATTAGGTTTTGTCTTATTAATCAGATTTCCTGTATGCGCATGATGAACCCTTTTGCAGATAGACAGTCTCACAATACTGCCTACATCATATACGGTTTCTACATGGCTATAAGCCTTTATAGGGTTTCTACATGGAATATTATAAAATCTAATCCAGTTCTGTAGATATCTCTCAGCCGCCGCCGCCGACCAAAAGCAGTCGGCTGACGGCGACGCCCCCCTAGTAACCATTTCGCTCAATAGCTCGACCAAGTCGTCGCAATAAGTTAAAGATGAAAATGAAAGAGGAGACGATTTTCTATCCAGGGGTGTTTTCAGATTTGGTGATATCCTTTTTATTTAGTGAGTTAAGAGCATTTAAACTTCTTTAAGAAAAAAATAATCACACATTGTAAATAATTTCAGGGTAAATTAGGGTTAATCTTGATTCCTTTGCTAGTGGTTGACATAGTTTTAACATTCAATTCTATTTAGTATTTCTAGGTCTTGGAAAAAAAATACATATTGTTTGTAGATACTCTACAAATATTGGTATAGGCTACCATCATTTCAGGGAAGTTACAATCTGTTGAAGGCGTGGCCCTGCCTTCAACTTCGACAAAGGGTTTAATATTTTGGACATGAAATTGGAATGCTTTCTCAAATCATCTATGACACAGAATTACACTGGGGCATCAGTTCCGAATCAGTTAGAGAAGAACCAATTAAAGAAGAAAAGAGCGACTATGCTTAGTAGATTCAAATCGTGTTAATTAATTACATGTTGCTGTACTTGCATAAAGAGTTATGCTAGGTCAGAATGAATTTTCGACTTTTGAACAAAACCATCTATTCTTCAAGGCTGGCCTCGGGCATTTCCCTCCTATTTTAATGATTCGGAATTACATGTTCGAGATTTAAAAGTATTTTTCAGAAAACTTTATAGTTTAGGGAATATGTATTATTAGGCAGATAACATATATTGACTTTGATTAACTTCCGATATTTTATTTTTTCAATTTTATGATATATACCGTGCCGTTCAAAAGAGTTGGACCACTCATCTTCACAATTTATTTCTGCAATGAGGAATACAATGGCTTTGATTTTTATCAATAAGCGCAATTTTTTCATTGTGAATTCAAATTTTGATGTAATTTTTTTAATGAAAAATATACTTTTCATCCTATGCTCTTGTGAAGGGGCACCTTAAAAACTATCTCCACAAATATACATGCTATGAAATTAAAACTTAAAAATTCGAACTCACAGTAAAAAATGAAGTTTATTCTAAATTTTGTGTACGAATTTATTCAGAAAATTTGAAAACATTAAGAGTAAAAGTTTGTAAAAATCCTAAAAACCCTAACATCACTGATTTTGAAGCAAATTCATTTAAAGTAATGGGATTTTAGCAACATTTGAGTTGCCTCTTTTTCAAGACAACGCAATACATTTATGCAACAATTTAAGAACAAACTAATATTTTTACATTGAACTCGATTTTTTCACTATAATTTACATAGCATGATTATTTATGGAGATAGTCTTTAGGGTGCCCCTTCACAAGAGCATGGGACGAAAAGTATATTTTTCATTAAAAAATTACATGAATATTTGAATTGACAATGTCAAAATTGCGCTTATTGATAAAAATCAAAGCCATTGTATTCCTCATTGCAGAAATAAATTGTGAAGATGAGTGCTCCAACTCTTCTTCTATATATATATATATATATATAGAATGAGGTTGATTTCTATATAAGAATATGAACTGGTTTAAACACTTTTCAGCATTTAAGTACGTTTCAATTTTCAAGTACATAACCTTTGATATTCTATTATAAATTAATATTTGACATTGAAGTGAACCAATACACACTTAAGGCCTCTTTGTAACATTCAAAATATTGAAACTCCACTAAAATATGTAAATTTCAAAAATTTTTCAAAAAAGTTTTTTTGAAGTCTATGTATATTTTATAATGACGCTACTGGCTAAATTTATTTTAATGGCGCTTATGGCAAATAGTATTATTAAGGATAAATTTTCAAAAAATAAACAAAGCATATGTAATTCCTTTAAACACATGATTAAAAAGTCTAACTAAAAAAGTATTAGCGCAAATAATGCATTATTGATTCTATTTTTGTGTAGATTCTTTCTACAAGTTCATTATCAAATGTACCACCATTTTCTTTTAATGTAGTTGACTTTCTAGGGACCGATTTTAGTATCTTTGAATAAAAGAAATGCTTTCTTTTCCTCATTTGATATGGAGATCTTGCTTTTTCGAAATGCGGTTTGAGCACGAATGTATTTTTATGAACTGCGCTGGGTTTTGTTTTTTTGGGGTTGGGATATAATCATCTTCCTCTTCGGACTCTGAATAATCAGAATCTATACAAGACAATCTTTTAGTCTTCTTTCGTTCTTTTGTAATAAATTTAGGTTTTTGACATATCATTTGAAATCTTGAAGTTGTTGGCTGATCTTCATTTTCATTTTCACATTCTAAATTGTTTTCATTTTCTTCTGGCGACATATCCGTGTCATTATTTTCTGGACCTGAATAATTTATCTCTAAATCAGATAGATTTATGTCATTTATTATGTCAGAATTTGCAAGTTGATGCCTATAGTAATTCATCAATTGTTGGAAGTTTTCTTTTTGGGGTGGGCAAACATGTTCTCTGTCCGCGGTGGTCTCACTGTGCCCAGTCTGGGCAAAGTGAGCCAATTTTAGATCACCACTTATTGTGTGCTTTAGATGAGTTTCCCAGGCTTTACGGATGGAATTTCCACTAAAATTGAAGTGTTTCAAATTAGGAAAAAATTTCCATATAGTTGAATTGACTAAATATGACATTGCAGTATATTGACAATCTTTTTATTACCAAAAATGTAAGTCGATATTATTTTATGTATATTTTCACACTTAATCAACATGTTTGATATCCATTCTATTTGGTCTGCCTCATAACAAACTCGGACTGTGTACAAAGCACCAGTTTTGTGATTATCTATTTCAATAACATCGTAGGGATCCTTTATTGACAAAAAATCATTTGTTTGCAAAAAAACAATGGCCCAGATCGGATATTTAGTCGCAATTGCAAAACAAAAAAGTTAAAAGCCTTTAATTCTTGGTATGACCATTCATTTTGATTCAATAATTTAGTAACTTTTAGTAAGAGCTTTCGCAAAACCGCAATGCTAGGCACTTTTTTGAATAAATCGGTTTTAGATAACCTTTTTATTTCTTCTTTTGTTTATTGAAGATTTTGCGTACTTGTTGAATTGAAACTTGCAACAATTCATAATCAAATTCCAAAATTTTATAGTTTTGCAGTAGCTTAAAAACGCATTAAGAAATTCTACTAAAAGCAACAAAGTTGTAAGTGTATAGTTTCGATCTTCTCTAATGTTATTTAAAATCATTAAAAAGTTAGTGACATCCTTTAAGCTATTAGAAAAAGCTAGAATTTGTTCTAGGAAAGATAACTTATACCTACTATTGTATCTTTTTTTACTTGATTCATCTGCTCCACATTTAATTAGTTCTCAACAAAGAGTTTAACAGCATTTTTTGCAATATTTGCAAATACACTATCTACATTTGAAGGATCTCTGACTCTTATTCTCTCACAGTTTTCAGAATTCGAATTTGATTGATGCCAGGACTTTTTTGTAAATCGAACTAGACAGCTTGATCATTCCCATATTCTACGGTGTGATTTCGTTCGGTAAAAAGATAGCAAGTACCGTTTCTCTCTTTCTTGGAATCTATGATATGTAGTAAAGTGATCCCGTAATTTTTTAACTTTTCGGCAACATAGCAGACATTCCTGCTGAAGGGGCTGCCTATACCTTTCTACTAAAGGTGAAAATACCTTTGTAGATTGCGCAGTAGTTTTATTTTCATCCTAAAAAGTATTATAAAATTCTAAGACGTTCCTAAATCAAACCTAGACTTTTTGAGGATTATTTTCTTTATCATAGCATGCTAAATCAATTTCCTAAAAGTGTTTCTGTAAAAATAAAAGTATAATTTTCACATACAGTTAATTGGCTATTAAGAATATCATCAGAGAACTCACTAGGTGAAGCCATTCTAAAACATTATATATATATCAATATGGGCACAATAAATAGAGAGCAACAGAAATATAAGCATATATATATAGCTAATATATGTGTAATTGTGCATAAAATTAACTTAGACAACTAATGTATTAAGTGCAGTTTTAACAAATAAAAGTAGGCATTAGCACATTATAATAGTCAATATATTGCCATAAGCGCCATTATAATAGTTCAAAATAGTATGCCGGTGGTGCCATTAGAATAGTTCATTTTCGAAAACTTTGGAGGCCCTTTTCTCCTAAACTAATGCCTATCTTGCTCAAACTTAAGGCACAATTGAAACATTGCATAGTAAAGCTACAAACCAAGTTTCATTAAAATCCAATAAAACTTGAATTCAAAAAGGGAAATGCCGCTACTGGACTATGGAGAGGACGCTATTGGCGCCAAATTTCTCAAAATTCCATCCAGTAACGCCATTATAACTATAATAGTAATAATAATATAATAATGCATAAATGTATATATTTACTAATATATAAAAATAAATATTATATAAAAGATGAAAGCAAATGCATAAATGGAATCAATACATATTGATTGATGAATTTTACTGAAATGCAATTGAAATTCGTCTGGTTAGAGGATTAAATGCATGCACGCACAATCGAAAGAGATATATTGGTTTTTCCTGAATGCTAGAATATAATTATTTTTTAATTTATTAATTATCTTTTAACTTTTGTATCATTACTATTAGGTTATTTTAAGTTGCCAAATTCTTTTTATCTAGTTTGTAACTTAATTTCAAATTGTATTACCATTTTCATTTATGTTTGTTTTTAAATTATTCTTACTTGTATATCAATTGTATATTTGTTTGCATTTTTGATTGTCTTAGCATAAAATCAATTTCATTATTAAACCTTTTGTCATTTTCACTGTTGTATATTAATAGTCTACATTCCTATCCCGCTATAAGCCGAATGGTCTCAAACAGAGATGGAAGTGGAACAGATTTTTGTGACTTGCCCTGTCCCACCCTACAGACTTTTTGCTCTGCCCCACTTCCAAGTATTGACATCTGTACCATACTGCCCCAATCTTTATGTTTTACAGCGCTAAATTGAATCACTAAAAAACTACTTGTGATATTTTATTGCCTCATATTTGTTCGATGACTATTTTCATATTTTGAATCCTTAATGTCTAGAAGTTACATAATCATTTTTTCAAATGCTATCTCTACTATTTTGCCAAAAGGAATCTAATAAGAATCCAAGCAATATACATGTATTTGCTAAAACATACAATTGAACTGCAAACTAAACAATAATTAGAATAATAATAATAGTTGGATGAGAGTAGGGGGAAAAAAGAGAGTTGAACAGGCTAAGCAAAGGGAAAATGAAGTGATAGATGTTGAGAGAGAAGTGGCAGAAGCCGCAGAACCAGTGGACGCAGAAACTGAAGCAGCAATCAAAGAAAAGATGAAGGAAGAAATAGGTGAGAGAAATAGGTTGCCAGTTCCAACAAGAGTTAAGAAAAGTAAGCTAGCAGTATGGACAGCAAAAGTCAATAAAGTATTGGAGAAGATAGATGCTATGCGTATTACAGAAGTAAATAGCATAGTGTATGCAGGTGCATTTGGGGTGCTGAAGAATGTAGGCATGGACATGAAGAAGAAAAGGCGACAAGAAGATAAAGGAGACAGAAAGCCAGCATGGAAAAGAAGAATTGAGAATATAGTGGCAAAGATTAGGCAGCAAATAGAGAAGATCAGGACAAGTAAGGCGGTGCAGGACAGGACAGATGCAGAAAGAAGTCAGGCAAGAAGAAGACGTAATCACAACTGCAAGGCTGATGGAGGCTCTAAAGAAGATGAAGAACTGGAAGGCGCCAGGCAGAGATGAGATACATGGGTATTGGCTGTAGAAGTTCACAAGTGTTCATGAGAGACTAGGAGTAGCATTGGAGGAGTGTGTGGTGAGTGGGTGTCCAGAATGGATGGTAGTGGGAAGGACATTTCTGATACAGAAGGACCCAAAGAAAGGTAGTGAAGCAAGCAACTTCAGGCCAATAACATGTCTGCCAACAAGTTGGAAATTGCTAACTTCTGTGATTTCAAATAGGCTGGCTTGTTACTTAGAACAGAACAGGTTGATACCAGAGAAGCAGAAGGGATGTAGGACAAAGACAAGAGAATGCAAAGATCAGTTGTTGATAGACCAGGCAGTGGTGGAGAATTGTAGAAGAAGGAAGACAAACTTAGCAATGGCATGGCTAGACTACAGGAAGGCATATGACAGCATATCACATAGGTGGATATTGAAGACGTTAGAAGCTAATGGAGTTTCACAGAAACGGGTTGAGTTT